>JAQQSU010004813.1:0-13978 GCA_028627135.1 Pseudochirops cupreus
TAAATCTTGATCTGGCAAAAATCAATTTGACAAGAATCACTAGAGAGCAGAACTAGTGTATGATCATTTATTGTATTATACAAGAATTTTTTGTGGGTTTTAACAAGTCAAACTGCTGACATTGAGTTACTTTATTAGTAAGCAGGCTTTCTGACTGATTCTAAGCAGTAAAGCCAAATCATCTTTACATCGCTGAAAAGGAGGAATGAGAATACCCAGTTGGATCTAGAGATAAAGTCACCAGCTCCTCTACTTCTCAGCTAACAATAGGTGTTACAAAATGCTTCCAAGCTGATTGCAGACTTTTAATAGCCAAGGCCATTGTACAGTATTTCAGCTGAAAACTGTTTCACTGCCATTATATCTCACTGTAGACTAGTTCATTTGGGGAGCTATTTCGGTGACTCTTTTTTCATATTAAGTCTTTGTTAAAAGGTGTGGTACTTGTAGAAGGTAGTGGTCTCTTGGATTCAATTACCTTCAGGGATCGATCTCCAGTCTAGCTACACATCCAGCCACTCTGTGATTTCCAGTAACTGGAGTTTAATAGATTTACTTCTGTGTTCATCTTTCACGGACGGCATTTCTATTTATTGATCACTCTTTTCACTTGGTAAGGACCTTGTTTTATTTCCTCATTTGCTCCTTGGAATTGTATTAGTCCACAGGTTTGGTTTGCTTTTATGAATACCTAGGCAAGTCATCAGAATCTGATAAAAACTCTGTCAGGAGAGTTTCATTAAACCTTAATTGTCATGACTACTGAAATGTGTACTTACTTCTTATTGAGGCTAAGCTATCATGACTAGATTGATAATAATAGATCAGTTTTTCAAAATAAATCCTGAATGTTTTCCAAGGTGTTTTTTTAAATGCATTCTGGGTATATCTTACTTGCCCAGGGGATCGTATTTAGGGTTCTCTCTAAATAACAACAATGACAACAATACATTGTCTCGTTTATTTCTCATAACAACCCTGGGAAAAAGTTGATATTATTCCCATTTCACAGTTGAAAAAACTGAGGCAGATAGAGGTTAAGTGACTTGGTCAGGGCTATATATCTATTAAATATTAGAAGCTGAATTTGAATTCAGGTCTTCCTGGTTCCAAAGTCCAACACTTTAGCTTCTGCCTTTGCAGGTCATTTCCCTGACCACTGATTGATGAGGGAGAAGGGGTGTGGGATTTCTAATGAAATTCATTCTAGGTTTGTTGTCAGAAAAAGAATTTACTGGACCCAGCTGTCCTTTGGTAGAGTCATAAAAAGTTTATTGTTTCACTGAGGCAAGGGCTGCAAGCTGAAAGGGATATAAGGCAGAGTTATAAAGTTACACTTTTCAGTGGGCGGGTGGGGGGGGGGAGAGAAAAAGACCTGCAAGGTGCTGGGGGATAGAGGTGCCGTTTTCAAGGCATAAAACTGTCAGTCAGAGGCTCATTATACTAACTAGGTGGGAAAAGGTGGGATATTTTCCAAAAGTCAAGTCTATAAATTTTCCAGAGATAACATTATGTAAATCTCCCCGTATGAGGAAATGCTATCAGTTTGTGAGATGATGTTGACAAAGAACATTGTTTTGATACTGACATTTGATACTGACACATTGAGATCATTTCATTTAATCTGTAAACTCCTGTGGAAGAGGCATTATGGAATTTTAAAGGTGGGTCATACTGAAAAACCTCCTGCAGTCATGAGACACCCTTTTTGTTTAAAATAAAATATGTTGTTGTTGAAAGGAAGTGTCTTACTAAGTTTTATTCCTTCACATCCCTTTGCAGAATTGTTATTGCTTGCAACGTAATGATTGTAATAATAGTACTTGGCCTACTATTTTCAAAACTCTAAGTATTTTCCAGGACATTTGATATACTACATCCCATTTTTATTTACTTGTTTTTAATAAACTTTTCTGAGTTATTAATAATGGCTATTTCCTAAGAAAACAGAATTCTTACTTTGTTACTCTAATTAGAGATATCAGGGGCATTTTTTTTTGTAATTGCTGCAAACTATATATGTTAATGTCTCTTTTTTTTTTGCCTTTTTTGGGGGGAGGGAGGGCAATTGGTGTTAAGTGACTTGCCCAAGGTCACACAGCTAATAAGTGTGTCAAATGTCTGAGGCCGGATTTGAACCCAGGTCCTCCTGATGCCAGGGCTGGTGCTCTATTCACTGTGCCACCTAGCCACCCCTATATGTTAATCTCTTGAGTTGAAGTTTATAGCTGGTTTATATCTGTATAGGGGTCAAAAACAACAACAGAAGCAATAAAAACCCAAACCCAAAGTATACAATATTAATTTGCGGGTTGCAAAGACATATAACAGGGATTCTAACCTAAGTTCCTTTCGTGAACTTTGGGGCAGCTAGGTAGTACAGTGGATAGAGTACCAGGCCTGGAGTCAGAAAGACCTGAGTTCAAATTTGATCTCAGACACATACAAGTTATGTGGTCCCAACCAAGTCTTATAACTATTTGCCTTAGTTTTCTCATCTGTAAAATGGACTGGAGAAGGAAATGGCAAACTACAGTATCTTTGCCAAGATGGGGTCATGAAAAGTTGGGAATTGACTGACCAACAACAAAAACATGTACTTTAAAAAAGACAGAAAACATAGATTTAAATATAATTGGTTTTCTTTTTAATTCTATATATTTAATTTTATGGATTTAAAAATCTTATCCTAAGAAGGCATCTATAGGCTTCACCAGACTGCTACAAAGATCTATGACATAAAAAAGGATAAGAATATGTAACATAAGAATATGTAAAAATATTCAATATGTTTTTCCTTTTAGTTGGCAATAGAAATGATACAATCTGAATATCTAGGTTATATTATTGTAAAATCGTGTTTATTATATTAAATAATCATTTTTGGATTTAGACTGCCCAGTACTATATTCCCGTGAATCATCCTTAGTGGGGAAAAAAAAAGATGTTGGCCACCAACCAAAGGTAATATCAAAATTATTATTTGAATACAAAATTTTAAGTTCTTATCACAGTGAGATAATGACAGAAAATATTAAGTTGTATAATCTCCATCAAACCCTATTCCAATCTTAAATTGTGAGGAAGTGGAGAGATGACCTGGGATTTTTTTTCCCAATGACTTTTCAATTTCTTTTTCAATGACTTTTCCAGTGGAGCCAGAGCAGACACAATCTGCTCAAATAAGTGACTCAAATATGGACCTGATGATGGACTGTTGGTTTGACATTAAACTAGCTGAGCTCACAGAGGCTCATCACCAAAAAGATGACTGATAGGTGATAAATATTTTGACCTAAAGCAAATCATGAAACCATTCCATGCTTTAGTGGGATTGCTATCTGTACTGTTGGAGAAAATAACCATAACACTGAAATTATAAATCTTTTGAAGGATGACAGTCAGAATTGAGGATGCATCCCAGACAAATTATCGACCAAGTTTTTTGCTGACTTTAGCTATGTGTAATATTTTGTTGAGTGGCAATGTGGATTGGGAGCTAGCCTCCATGTCAATAAACCTGGGATTAAGCCCTTTCTCAGATGCATATAATAGCTATTTTCCAAGAAAACACAATCTTTACTTTCACCTTGTAAACCCGAGTAAATATTTAACCTCTCAGTACTTCCAGGTGGCTCTTTAAAAATAGAAGTCACAGAGCATGTGGGGGTCTGCACCAGTGGGCTTCTCTCTGAGAGCCTCCTATGTCAACAAAATTCTTAGTTTTTTGTTTTTAAAAAAAAATGGTGACATGAAATATCTGTAAGAATTTATAATGAGTCAACAACAGAGCAGAAAAACACCAGAAAAAATATGTCAACTCTTCTTGGTAGTTATGGTTTCCATTGCATTTCAGTACTTGAAGGAATTATAATTTCATTGATGTGAGTACTTCATCAGAAATGATAGAAACTTCCCTGTGACAGGAGATGAGTATAGGCAAGTTGCTGTGGTTGAAAAATTCATCCCCCTGTCACCAAGCTGGTGATTTGCCTCTCTGTATTCTCTAAGTTCATTCTCAGACAGTAGATTTGCAGTCTCTCAGTAAGTCTATAGCTTCAGAGTTTGGAGTCCGCTGGAATGGCCTTTCATCTTCATGCCACAATTAGATATTAAAGTGAAGGTACTAGTACAACAAATTAACACTAAAATATTTAAATCATTCTCTTGTCAGTTTGGTTAGCATGAATTAATTTCCTGGGGTAAATGGTAAAATTACAGATCTTAAACTGTAAGCCTTTGGTTCAGACTTCAAATCAGGGGTAGAAAATTTTGCAACTGTGAAGGCAAGTCTTGGGGGTTATTCACCTCCACTGACAGATAGATACTTACCATCTCTTTTTGCTGCTGTTGTTCAGTTGTTCAGCCATGTCCAACTCTTTGTGACCACATAGATGCTAGGCTCTTCTCTCCTCTTCCATCTTCTATCCTCTACCATCTCTTGAAGCCTGTCCAAGTTCATGTTCATTGTTTCCATATTATCTGTCTACCTCATCCTCTGCTGTCCCCTTTTCCTTTTACCTTCAATCTTTTTCAACATCATGATTTTTTCCAGAGTCATAACTTCTCATAATGTGACCAAAGTATTTAAGCTCAGCTTCAGTATTTGACCTTTCAGTGAAAAGCTTGAATTAATTTATTTAAATGTTGACTGATTTGATCTCCTTTCTCTTCAAGGGACTCTCAAAAGTTTTCTTCAGCACCATGAATTGAAAGTGCCATTTTGGTGGTGCTCAGTTTTCCTTATAGTCCATATCTCACAGTTGTACATTACTACTGGAAAACTCATAGCTTTGACTGTACAGACTTTTGTAAGCAAGGTAATTGTTGCTTTTTAAAATGCTGTCCAGATTTATATAGCTTTCCTTCCAAGGAGCAAGTATCTTTTAATTTCATGTCTGCAATCATCATCTGCAATGATCTTTGAGCTTCAAGCCAGTTTCTACACTCTCCTCTTTCATCCTTATCAAGAGGCCTCTTAATTCCTCTTCACTTTCTGCCATCAGTTATAACATCTGCATATGAGATTGTTGATGTTTATTCCTGAAATCTTGATTCCAGTTTTTGATTTGTCCAGTCCATCATTTTGCATGATGTACTCTGCATGTAAGTTAAATAAATAAGATCATAATATACAACCTTGTCATACTCCTTTCCTTATCTTAAAGCAATGAGTTGTTCCATGTTTGGAATGAACATTGCTTCTTGGCCCACATACAGGTTCCTTAGGAGACAAGTAAGATGATTTGGTACTGTTATTTCTTTAAGAACTTGCCACATTTTGTTGGGATCCGCACAGTCAAAGGCTTTAGTATAGTCAATGAAGCAGAAGGAGATCTTTTCCTGGAACTCCCTTGCTTTCTCGATAATCCGACTAATGGTGTCAGTTTGGTCTCTTTCTCTTCCTCTTCTAAAATCAGCCTGCTCTTCTGGTAATTCTCTCTTCACATATTTCTGAAACCTAACTTGCAGAATCTTAAGCATAGTCTTCCCGGCATGTGAAAAGAGTAAAATTGTTTAGTGATTTGAACATTCCTTGGCATTGCCCTTCTTCAGGATTGGGACATAAGCTGATCTTTTCCAATCCAGTGCCCACTGTTCTGTCTTCCAAAATTGCTGGCATATTGAGTGCAGCATTTTAACAGCATCATCTTTCAGGTTTTAAATGGCTCAGCTAGAATTTCATCACCTTTACTAGCCTGAATGTTAGCAATGCTTCCTAAAGTCCACTTTACTTTATTCTTCAGGATATGTGGCTCTAGATCAGTAACCCTACTATCATGGTTATCAGTGATGTTATGCT
This sequence comes from Pseudochirops cupreus, assembly GCA_028627135.1. NCBI lineage: Eukaryota > Metazoa > Chordata > Mammalia > Diprotodontia > Pseudocheiridae > Pseudochirops > Pseudochirops cupreus. The sequence goes on from JAQQSU010004813.1 coordinate 5,804, forward strand.
CTTTCTTGTATAGCACTTTTGTGTATTTTCTCTACCTCTTCTTAATTTCTTTAGATTCTGTTAAATCCCTACCATTTTTGCCTTTTATCATGTTCATTTTCACATGAAACTTTCCCTTGATATCTTTAATTTTCTTGAAGAGATCTCTTGTTTCTTCCATTTCTTTGCATTGCTCATTTAAGAAAAAAAAAACAACTTCTTACCTCTCCTTGCTATTCTATTCTAGAATTCTTCATTCTCTTGTGTATATTTTCTTTTTCTCTTTTACCTTTCACTTTCCTTCTTTCCGTAGCTACTTGTAAAACCTTGTCAGACAGCCATTTTTGCTTTCTTGTTCTTCTTTTTCTTTGGAATTTTTGTTGTAGTTCTTGCTTCCTCCTGTACAGTATTGTCCATAGTTCTTCAAACACTCTATCTTATATATCTAATCTCTTGAAGCTATTCATCATCTCCATTCCATATTAATAAGGAATGTTATTTAGGTCCTACCTATATAGTCTGATGGTTTCCCCTACTTTCTTCAATTTTTCTGAATTTTTCAATAAGAAGCTCATGACCTGAGCCACAGTCAGCTCCAAGTCTTGTTGATTTCTCTATTGACCATCTTGTGATGTTCATTTGTAGAGACACTTTGGGGTTGTTGAAAAGAGTGTTTGTTATGACCAGTGAGTTATCTAACTATTAGTATCTGCCTTGGTTCCTTTTGTATTCCAAGACCCAACTCTCCTATTATTCCAGTTACCATTTGATTTCCTGCCTTAGCATTTCAATCTCCTGTGATGAATATGAACTTTATTTGGTGTTATTTGCTGAAGATGTTTTAAGTCTTCATAGAACTGATCAACTTTGGCCTCTTTGGCATGAGTGATTGGAATATGGATTTGTATTACTGTGGTGTTGAATGTTTTGCATTGGATTTGAACAGATGTCATTGAGCCGTTTTTGAGATTATGTCCCAGTACTGCTTTTCTCACCTTTTTACTAACTATGAGGGCTATTCCTTTTCTTCTAAGGGATTTTTGCCCATAATAGTATATGTAGTGATCACCTGAATTAAATTTACCTATCACCATACATTTAACTTCACTGGCACCAAAGATGTAGATGTTTAATCTTCCCAGCTCCTGTTTAACCACATCCAACTTACGTTGGTTCATAGATCTTACATTTCAAGTTCATATGCAATATCACAGCACTGGATTTTCCTTTGGTCACAGGGCTCATCCACAGCTGAGCTTTCTTTTGGCTTTGGCCAAGCCATTTCATTAGTACTGGAGCTACTTGTAGTTGCTTTCTGTTCTTTCCCAGTAACATGTTGGACACCTTCTGACCTGAGTGGTCAATGTCATCTCTTTTATCATTTTAGTACTGTCAATGCAGTTGTCTTGGCAAAGATACTGGAGTGGTTTGCCATTTCCTTTTCCAGTGGATCACCTTTTGCCAGAGCTCTCCACTGTGTTCTGTCTATCTTGGGTAACTCTGCACAGCAGAGCTCATAGTTTTATTGAACTCTACAAGCCCCTTCATCAAAGTGGGCAACCCATCTCACTTTTAGACAACTCTAGTTAGGAAGACTTTCCTAACATCAAGCCTAAATTGACTTCTTTATAAGTTGCACTCATTGTTCCTTGTTTTGCCCTCAAGAACCAAACAGAACAAGTATAATCTCTTTTCCATGTAACACTCTTTTAATTGAAGACACTATCAAATCCTTCTTCAGTCTTCTCTAGGGTAAATATTATTTTGTTAGTGGAGGAAGAATGGAGTAAAGGGTGACTTGGTTGCTGCTTCTTTTAATGCTAGAATTTTCTAGTTTGAGAGTTCACGTTTTAGCTTTTCCTTATTAGCTGTTTTTTGTTGAAAGCATTTTACATTATTTGTATGAAGACAATAGTAAAATGGTTTAGTTCAGTGTCAAACAATTCTCCATGTGGTGGCTTTGCTGACATCCTTATGCTTACAGCAGAAAACACCACCAGTTCAAACGAGCTTTAACAAACATCTTAAAGAACTAAAGTTACCATTAGCCCCAGAGAAATTTCCTTTCTGCTTACAGTGAAAATTTGGCATTTGAGGAGATAAGCCAAGACTTGGTTAAGAGAAGAGCCAAGGAAGGAGGTAACTTCGGTTGCCAGGATAAACATTCTGTTTAATTATATAAAAGCAACCACAAAAGTCTTTGTCAGCCTCATGGATTAAACTGTAATTTTTCTATTTTAATAACCTCAGAAAGGGAAAGTCAGTGGTCTGGGACATGGGAGTGGCAGTGATGAGGGCTGTACAAAGCTCATGTTTTTTTATTGTAAATCTCATGTTTTTTATTGAGTAAGTACAGTTGCATGAAACTATTTGAAACTGTCTAATACTTCCACAATAAAGGAAGGATGAGGTTCCCGACAATGCTAATCATAAAGTTCATCTAGACTTGTTTAGTCAGAAAAAATATTTTATAAATGAAAAACTCTTTGAAAACATATCAAAGAAATGGCTGAAAAAGTCAGTTTCTATTCAGTAGTGAATACATGGTTGTAATTTGACATTAGCTAAATTATCATACAAGGATCATGAACATAATAATACATAGTAATAGTTGGTAGGAAACTATTCAAACTCAATGAGATTTAAATTATTCTAGACTTTAAACTACCTTTATAAGAGCCCAGAAATTTGGGTAAAAAGAATATAGGATATATATTATATAGTATGAGTTCAATAAACATATGATGATATACAACCCTGTGAAATAGGCACTGGTATTATCCACATTTTACTGATGTGGAAACTGAAGTTGATAGAGGTTAAGTTACTTTTCCAGGGTCACAAATAACTACTAAGGGTCTGAGAAAAGATTTGAACTTAGGTCTTTCTGTCTCCAAGCGTAGTATTCGATCTGCTATATCAACTAGCTTGCTACTGGTGCACGACATACTGCTACATATTTTGGGGATGGCAAGATAAAATAAAAGTTTTGCCCTCAAGGATCTTTCAGTCTAGTAGAGGTTTTAAGACAAATATATAACTAACTACAAAGGGAAAATCTGATATTGCTATGATTCACAAAGGCTAGAAGTCTCTTTTTCAAGGGAAATGAAGTGTAGTCCTGGCAAGATGTAATGAAGGAGAGGACACAAGCTCTATCTTAAAGAAAATATGCTAAGTTCAATTCTGGTATAGGATCTAGAAGACTGAAAGTACAAGAATAATGAAATCACGCTGGGGGCTTAGTGGGTGTTGTATATGCCCAATATGATTGACTTGAACGAAACTAATCTATTCTGTTGCAGAGATGTGAGATTCAAACAGATACAGGACCACTAAGTAGTGCCTAAGGTTCTTTGTCAGTACATATTGGCATAGAAAACCACACATTAACATTATGTTTTATTGTTTTTTAAAGTTTTTTTTGGTTAAATATTTGCCAATTATATTTCTAATGTGGTTTAGACTGCATTGAGGAATGTTGCTGGCTGAGGCCCACTATCCATGTGTTTGATAACTCTACCGTACACTGCTGGAAGAAATTTTTTGTTGTCGTTGTTGCTCTTGAGTTGTTTTTCAGTCAAGTCTAACTCTTTGTGACCTCATTTGGGGTTTTCCTGGCAAAGATACTGGAATGGTTTGCCATTTCCTTCTCCAGTCCATTTTACAGATGAGAAAACTGAGGCAAACAACTTTAAATAACTTGTCCATGGTTACACAGCCAGTAATTATCTGAGACTAGATTTGAACTCAAGTCCTCTTGACTCCTGGCCCAGTGCTGACTCATTGCTCCACCTACCATATGAAGGTCATATAATATCAGTTATATTCTAGTGGCTTCTCATTACCTAAAATGTATAATATAAACTCCTTATCATGATATTCAGCCCCTTCACAATCTGGTTCCAATTTACCACTTCAGCTTTATTCCATTCTAATACCACTTACTTACCCTAGGTTTCAGCCAGCCTGGGATAGCATCATGTTTTCAATGTTATCATGCCATCTCAAATTTGAATGCATATATATATAGGCCCTCCTCTATATCTCCTTTCACTTACTGAAATCCTTTTATCACTTTAAAATGCAGGTAGTAGCTATGTTTAATATTTCCTGTTTCTCCTATTTAGAAATTATGCTTCTGTTTCTAAGCTCTCATTGTTTTGGGTTTGATATTTATTATAGTTATAATAGATTTCTCTCCAAATTTTTCTATAACACTTTGTTTTAATATCCCTTTCCCCTCATCTTTCTTTATTTTTATTCCTTATATTCTCTCCCCAGTGCCTAACATGGTATCTTTCACATAGTTTACTAATGAATGTTGAATAAACTCTAATGTTACACACATGATTCAAATTTCTATTACTTCCTTGAAGGCAGAGATTATGATATCTTTTCATCTTTTTCTCCCTCCTGTAGATCATAGTGTCTTTTTAGACACTAAATAAATATCTCTTGGCTTGGATTGAACATGAAAGAAACAAATTCTGCATATGCTACCTTCTATTTGGGTTCAGACTTACAGAGCCTCCACCCCTCTTCTAACTGCTCTCTTCTAGATGAATGAATGAATGGCATGAATGAAGCATTTATCAAAAGCACTTTGTATATGCAAAGCACTGGAGATGCAAATAGAAAAGTAAGATAGTTCTTGTTGTCAGGGAGCTCACATTCTAATGGAGAGACAACACATGAAAAGTTTCAGCTTCAAGTCAGATGAAAAATTCCCATGGTTTTTAGAGTACATAGCAAAGCAGATGATGTTAATGTCTCTCATTTAGTATCATTATTTTATGTCACCATTTCTAGGGCTCTTGAGTTGAGTTCTGGGCTTTTGTCAATAGGGTCTGAAAGGAGATAGTAGTTCAAGTAATGATGGTTTGACTTGTCTGGCATGGTCTGCCATTCCCTGTTTCTCCATCAGTGTCTTTATGCTTCAGCTAGGCTGGCTGGCTTGCCCTGTGTGTGATTACTGGTAAATAGTTGGTAGGGATGAATGGCCTCTTATCCAAGAGAATCACTTCCTGGGATAATGGCTGTCACTCACACAGCTCTTGTAATCAATCATCTGCCATTTGGTGGCATGTAGTCAGCAGCTGTTTCAGATCCCATGCTGATAAGGAAGGTGGACTCTGTCTCCACAATGATGTCTCCTCTCATTAATGACTGCAGGGAATGGGCTGGAAGAAGGTCTAGTGTCTTGGGGGCACTGCTGTTCCCATAGTTCTTGGATTCAGATTCCTGGGCTGCCCGTGGTCAAGGTGAGGGTGGCGGTTTGACTTGCCTGGCACATGCTGCTACCACCTTACTGCTTCGGCTGGGCTGGTTTACCTAGATTTATCAAGATTCATCACATGACCTCAAGTTACATGGAGAATAAGAATAATTTTTTTCAAAATTAAAAAAAAATAATAGCAGGAATTTTCAAAATCCCAGGTCCCAAGCAAACCACTGTATCATTTTTCCAACTCCATAAGGAAGGAAAGATGCAAATCCAGCTGGTTGCCATCCCTCTAGACCAACTCTGGTACTGCAACCATCATACTCATAAGTGATTCCTATGGAGAAAGGGCCAACCATTCCTCCCTCCCCAGATGCCAACTGCTACACACAAGGCAAGCAAACCAACCTAGTTAAGCAGCAAGGTAACCTGAGATGGAAGCAGGAAGCAGAATGTTCCAGGCAAGCCAGAATACTATCACCACCTTGATCATCATCTCTCCTCAGATCTGGATGGGTCTGCCTAGGATGACCCAAAACACAAGATCCTTGGGAATAGCTGAGCCTTCCAGATCAGTGCTCTCAGACATCATCCTTGGAAGTAACCTCTTGAGATGCAGCTTGGCATCTGCTCCTGTCAGTGTTGCAGTCAAATCTCCTGAAGACCCAGAAAAGAAAGTTCTTGGCACCAAAGTCTTTGGCACTGTCAAATCATTCAACACAAAAAACCAATATCACTTTATCAGTGAAAATGACATAAAAGAAACAGCATTAACATCTGTTTTTCTGCTGCACCCTAAGGACCATGAGAATTTTCCATTTGACTTGCAGCTCTTCCCATAGGTATTGTTTCTCCCATGAGAATGTGAGCTCCTTAAAAGCAGAAAATGTTTCTTTTCTGCCTGTATGCCCAGCACTCAGCACAGTACTTTGCACATAGTAGGCAATTAATAAATGTTTTGTTCACTCATAGAACTTGAGATAACAATTTGCCCTTCAGATGATCATGACAGGTCTTGCATTGTTGATTTCCAGATGACCAATATGGTTCAGCATGTCAATAGCTGAGAGATTAGGATTTAGTCACTACTAATTCCTAATTAGTCACTACTAATGCATGCTGGATGGATAGAGCTTACCCACCGTCTGGAAACACAGCACCAAACCAGGCATGGGGAGAAGACTAATTTCTGGATAATAATTGCTACTTCTACTATCAGGTTTGACTCAGGAGAAAGGTAAACACTGATTGCCTGACAGAAATGGAACATAAGATGTCATGGGAAGAAGTCTCTGAGCATTACCAGCTGTTTTGTATGCGCTACTCCCTTCTGCTAAGTCTTCACTTTGGCATATCTCTTATATCTTCTAATAAGTTCCATAGCATCTGTCACTTGCTGCTATGATGGAAGCAGGCACTAATGGCAGCTTTTGGAAGATGTACTATGTTTATTTGGATTTAGTAATTAGTAAGGTGTAAGGCATAGGTAATTAATGTAGACATAAACGTGTGCTTTAGTAAAGGCATAAGTAATTAATAAGTAAAGAAAATATGAAGTGATAGCATTTATAGTAATATTTTATAGTATTTCCTGTAGTATACTTGTAGCACTTCTAGCTAAAGCTTTCTAAGTGACTTAGAGTCTGTTTTTTATTTGATATGAATTATTTGGAAGAGATACATAACTTTTGGAGGCATATTTCCTCTATCAGACTACAAAGATACAAAGAAGTGTACCAGGAGTGGGGAATAATTAATGCAATCCTTTTCTCATTGGTTAGATTTAAGTGCCTGAATGAAAAATCCTCCCTAGAGTTCTCCCACTTTTCACATGATGTGTTTTCATCTTTTGTGCTAAATATGTTATTGCATTTATTTTTATGTCCCATGCTGATCTCCCTGAATTTCACCTGTCAGGACCAAATTGTTTGGTTCTGAATTCTGAAAATGTTTTTATATGTGATGGGATATCATTGGATATGAAGCATTTGAAACCAATAAGCTTAATCAATCTAGTTCAATGAGTTTTTGTTTTTTTTAATGAAGTACCTTTCAAAAAGTCAGCCTGCAGTGATCCTGGACCAATTAATCAGCTCTCCTGAAAATGTATTCAAAATGTCACAGTGTTTATTAATACAATATATGTTATATTAGTTGTTTTCTTATTAATTAAGAAATGTGTAAAGTGAGAAATTCAAATTATTACCACTATTTCTTTATATGCATCATTAGTTTCACATGCTAATGTAAAAGTCAATATTGAAAATAATGTGTTCATATTATGACATTTGAGGGGCAGCAGCAAAATTTCCCACAGATAAAGTGTTTTCTAACTTGACTTCAGTTTAAAGGGGAAAAATTAAAGAATTGATTGGATTTGAAGGTTTTTAAGGTACAACTCACCAGAGATTGAATAGAATACCTAACTGAGTATCAGGATACTTGACCTCTATTTCCTTCCTCTAGCACAAACGTGTCATATGATGTCCAGGGAGCTATTCATAATCTTTGGTCACATGGTTATCTCCAAATGGAAGTAAAAATAATATTTGCCACTTAGTGCTAGAAGCTGCTTTTAGATTCTTAGTTGAAACATGCTTTTTTACAGTGGCTGCAAATTTAGTAATTAAAAAAAAAAGATGATGTTAAGCTCCCTTTACTTTCTCTTTTGGTTGAAGGGAAAAGATTTTTATTTTTATTTTTTAAAATTTTATTTACTTCATTCTGAGCTTAAGAAATAAACATTGCCATAACATAGTATAGTGGAAAAAAAAAGATGATTGTACATGAAACTGCAAATCCATGAAAGGATTTTTATTTTTTTTAATTTTAATTTTTATATTTAATTTTATTTATTTTAGTTTACATCATTCATTTCCACGAGATTTTGAGTTACAAATTTTCTCCCCATCTTTCCCCTACACCCCCCTCAAAACAGCCATCCCCTTGTATAACCCCTCCCCCAATCTAAT
>JAQQSU010004814.1:0-13978 GCA_028627135.1 Pseudochirops cupreus
TGTTCCACCTGTATTTGATTGCTTATCCTTCCAGTGGGGGTGGGTGACAAGGGAGGAAGAGAAAGAATCTAGAATCTAAAGTTCCATAATCAAATGTTATAAATATCTATCTATCTATCTATCTATCTATCTATCTATCTATATGCAATTATTATTATTATTATTATGGTTGACTACATCCAACTGGAACTTGAGATACACAGGCACTGTGACTGGGAGATCCATCCTGCCCTACAGAAAAGTGACATAGGAGAGAATAGACTGGGGGAGGGAGGACACACTGAGATGGCTGTTTTGGGGTGGTGGGAAGGGAAAGAAGGGGAGAAAATATGTAACTCAAAATCTTGTGGAAATGAATGATGCAAACTAAAATAAAATTAAAAAAAAAAAGAATGAGCGGGTCAAACAACAAATCATAGAAATAATCAGTAATTCCATCCAAGACATTGACAATAATGAGACAACACACCAAAACTTAAGTGGTAAAGCAAAAGTGTTTCTAAGAGTTCTCTCAATGCTTACATGAATAAAACAGAGAAAGAGGAGATCAATGAATTGGGCATGCCACTAAAAAATCTAGAAAAAAGAACAAATTAAAAATCCTCACTTAAATACCAAAGTAGAAATTCTGAAAACCAAAGAGAGATGAACAAATTTGAAATAATGAAAACTATTGAACTAAGAAATAAAACCAAGAGCTAGTTTTATTGGAAAAAAACCCAACAATAAAATTGATAAGCCTTTGGTTACTTTGTTTAACAACAAAGAAAGACGGAAATCAAATGACTAGAATCAAAAATGAAAAGAAGAAATTCATCACTAATTAAAAGGAAATTAAAACAATAATTAGGAGATATTTTGCCCAACTTCCTAACAATAAATTAGACAATCTAAGTGAAATGGATGAATATTTACAAAAATATAAATTGCCCAAATTAATGGAAAAGGAAATAAAAATTTAAACAACTCCATTTCAGAAAAGAAATTGAACATGCCATCAGTGAACTCCCTCAGAAAAAAATTTCCAGGGCCAGATGAATTTATGAGGAAATTCTGTCAAACATTTAAAGAACAGTTAATCCCAATAATATATAGACTATATGGGGAAACAAGTGAAGAAGAAATCCTACCAAATTATTTTTATGACATAAATACTCTACTGATGCCTAAACCAGGAAGAACCAAAGCAGAGAAAGAAAATTAGAGACCAATTCCCTAATGAATATAGATTGCAAAATTTTTGATTAAATATCAGCAAAGAGATTACAGCAGCTTATCGTGAGAACAATATGCTATGACCAGGTATGATTTATATCAGTAATGTAGGACTGGTTCAATATTAGGAAAATTGTTAACATAATTGACCATATTAACAACAAAACTAACAGAAATATCATCATTACCTCAACAGATGCAGAAAAGGTCTTTTGACAAAATATAACACCTATTCCTATTAAGAACACTAGAGAACACAGGAATAAATTGAATCTTCCTTAAAATTATAAGTAGCATCTACCTCAAACCATCAGAAAGCATTATACGTAATGGGGATAAGTTAGAAGCTTTTCCAGTATGATTAGTGGTAAAACAAAGATGTCCACTATCATTACTGGTATTCAGTATTATACTAGAAACGTTAGCTTTAGCAATAAAAGAAGTAAAAGAAATTGAAGGAATTAGAATAGGCAAGAAGAAACTGTTATCACTCTTTGCATATATCATGGTATACTTAGAAAATCCTAGATAAGCAAATAAAAAAACTGCTCAAAATAACAACTTTAGCAAAGTTGTAGGATATAAAATAAACTCACACAAATCACTGGCATTTCTATATGTTACTTATAAACCCAACAACAAGAGATAAAAACAGAAATTCCATTTAAAGTTACCATAGATATTATAAAATATTTGGGAGTCTACATGCCAAGACAAAAGCAGGAACTATGTGACACGATTACAAAACACTTTCCACACAGTTGCTCATGGGTAGGTTGAGCTAATATAACTAAAATGACAATTCTAGCTAAATTAGTTTAATTATACAGTGCCATACCACTTAATCTACCAGAAAAAATATTTTATGGAGCTAGAATAATTACAACAAAATTCATCTGGAAGAACTAAAGGCCCAGAATATCAACAAAATTAATGGAAATAAATGCAAAGGAAGGTGCCATAGCCCTACCAGTTCTTAAATTGTATTATAAAGCAGCAATCATCAAAACTACTTGGTAATGGCTAAGAAACAGAGTGGTAGATTAATGGAATAAGTTAGGTTTACAAAACACAGTAGTCAACGACTATAGTAATGACTGTTTGATAAACCCAAAGACTCCAACTTCTGGGATAAGAATTCACTATTTGACAAAAACTGTTGGGAAAACTGGAAAATAGTAGGGCAGAAACTAGACATAGACCAACTTCTTACTCCTTATATACCAAGATAAAGTGAAAATGGTTATACAATTTAGATATAAAGACTGATACTATAAGCAAACTAGGAGAGCAAAGTATAGCTTGCCTATCAGACCTATAGAGAAGGGAAGAATTTATGGCCAAATAAGAGATAGAGAACATTATGAAACACAAAATGAATTATTTTGATTACATTAAATTGAAAAGTATTTGCACGAACCCAGACAATGCATCCAAGATTAGAAGGGAAGCAGAAAACTGGGCAAGAATTTTTACAACTAATGTCTCTGAAAAAGACCTCATTTCTAAAATATATAGAGAACTGAGTCTAATTTATAAGAATACAAGTCATTACCTATATGATAAATGGTCAGAGGGTATGAACAAGCAATTTTCAGAGGAAGAAATTAAAGCTTATCTAGTCATATGAAAAAATGTTCTAAATCACTATTGATTCGAGAAACACAAATCAAAACAACTCTGAAGTACATCACACCTATCAGATTGGTTTACTTGACAAAACAGGAAAATGATAAATATTAGAGAAGATGTAGGGAAATTGGAACACTAATGAATTATTGATGAAGTTGCAAAGCGATCCAACCATTCTAGAGAACAATTTGGAACTATGCCCAAAGGGCTATAAAACTGCATACTTTTTGAAACAGCAATACCACTTGTAAGGTTGTATCCCACAGAGGTCATAAAAACAGGAAAAGAACCCACATGTACAAAATTATTTATTTATAACAGCTCTTTTTGTGGTGGCAAAGAACTGGAAATTGAGGGGATGAGGAATCAACTGAGGAATGGTTGAACAAGTTATGGTATATGAATCTAATGGAATATTGTTGCTCCATAAGAAATGATGAGCGAGCAGGTGGACTTCAGAAAAACCGGGAAAGACTTACATGAACTAATGCTGAGTGAAGTGAGTAGAACCAAAAGAACATTTTCCACAGAAACAGCAACATTATGCAATGACTAACTTTGATAGATTTCTCTCTGCTTAGCAATGCAAAGATCTAAGACAACTCCAAATGACTCATAGTGGAAAATACTATTCACATCCAGAAGAGCTATGGAGTCTAAATGCAGATCAAAGCATACTATTTGTTCTCTTTCTTTTTCTTTTCTTTTCTTTTCTTTCTTTTTCTTTTGGTTTCTTCTTTCTGGTGGTTGCTCCCATTGGTTTTAATTCTTTACAACATGACTAACGTGCAATTATGTTTAATATTAATGTATATATAGAACCTGTATCAGATTGTATTCCCTCTTGGGGTGAAGAGAGGGCAGGGATGGGGAGAAAATTTGGAACCCAAAATCTTATGGAAATGAGTGGTGAAAACTAAAAATAAATGCTTAAAAATAATATTCAGAAACTATCATTTGTTTTAAGTATTCCCCAGTGGAACACCTAGTTCATTTCCAACAGTTGACTACCCTGAAAAGAGCTGCTCTAAACATTTTTGCACATATAAATGCTTTCCTCCTTTCTCTGTTGTCCTTTGAGTATAGAACTAGTAGCAGTATCGCTGGACCAAGGGAAATATAGTCATTGTTTTATAACTTTCAGAACATAGTTCCCAAAAGCTTTCCAGGATGACTGGTCCAATTCACAGATCCACCAATAGCACTTTAGTGAACCAATTTTTCTATTAACTCTGCCCCCACCCGTATTTGTCATTTTCCTCCTTCGTTATCTTCGCCAGTCTGATAGATATGAGGTGAAACATCAAAGTTGCTTTAATTCATCTCTATAATTATGAATGATTCAAGGCATATTTTATATGCTTATTCATCATTCAATTCATAAAGTATTTATGAAGAACCTACTATGAATAAATCACTGTGCCTCTGAGAATTTTTGTTTTATTTTATTGAGATAGTGGTGGTCCATGAAACAATCAAAAGAACAACAAAAAACAACAGCAGCAACACAAATTTCTGAGTCGGTGACATTGGGAAAGAGCAAAACGAATTGTTTCCAATGGGATCGGATAATGTTAATCAGTACAATGGTGTCAAATGTTGGTTTTTTTTTTTTAACTTTCCCTTCATGTTATCATGTCATACTTGGGAACACTCCCTACTTGTAGTTACATCTCCTCAGATCAGCTAGCTCAGGTTAAAAATACTCTACAGTTCCCTGACTACTCAAAGTCATAATTCATAAGCCCCAATTGATATTTTTAGTTTTACCCATTAAGAAGAGTACATTCAATTAGTTAAAAGTGGAGACATTCGATAACTCAGCAAAGCTAGGGAAATAGCAATAGAAATTTTTTTCTCCATATATTTTAGGCAACTTTACCATGAATACAACAATAGTGGGAAAAGTGGGCATACCTCAAAAACATAACTAGATGCATGTGCATGTATGAAATACATGTGTCCATAACACACATATGGAGGGACCAGGTGTATAGGATATATGCCTAGAGGGACAATTTATATCACCACCATCCAGCTGATGACTTCTATTGACGACATCACATTGCTGCTACTCTCGCATGGTGGAGAGTCTCTGACAGGTCTTACTTTGCTGGGCACATGGTTGCAGAAATTTTTTTTCTGTCTCTAGGTTCTGGCTTCTAGTAGAGTCCTCAGCTTAGGTGACACATCCTTTGCCCAAAGGAGTGGAAGTCAGCCCTACCACATCTCTCTGAACTTGGAGAGCAAAATCTTAAGTTTCAGCTTTTATAGTGAAGCCAACTCTCCAAATCCTAGGTTTCTTTTTCTCACTATTAGGAGAGAAATTTGCCATTTCCCAGGGTTGGCTTTGGGAGGCTTTTCCTCTCCAGAATGAGAATCTTCATTTCCAGAGCCAAAGCCTTTGGAACACAAAACAGTCAATCAGTTAAGAAGAATCTAGAACAATTCTGTGTTGCGTCTCAAGATAAATCACGGCCAGTTTTCCCAAACAACTAGTTGGCTTAGGATGAGAAAATCATTGCAATTGCTTTCAATTACTGTCCCTTTGTATCCCTCCAAAAAACCATAAACAAGCCTGTAAAATTTGTTTTTCTCTCAGGCCCTGTATTTTTCAGCCTCAAACCAAAGACCCTTTAGTCTTCCACTCAAACGAAAATTAAAACAAAAACAACAAAAACCCACAATAACAATCTTTTGTTCCTAAAGCATATCTTTGTCACATATATACAGCAGATGACAAACCTCCCCCAAAACAGGGGTGGGAAACCTGTGACCTCAAGGCCACATGTGGCTTTCTAGGTCCTTAGGTATGGCCTTTTGAGTGAGTCCAAGTTTTACAGAACAAATTCTTTATTAAGGGAATTTGTTCTGTGAAATTTGTATTCAGTCAAAGGGCTGCACTTGAGGACTTAGAGGGCTACATAGGACCTTGAAATCAAAGTCCCCCACCCCTGTTCTAAAATAATAATGGTACTAGACTTTTGAGTTCATGGTATAGGGAATTCTTGATGATGAAATTCCCTCTACCAAAAAAGATCAGCACCTTCTCTGCTCTTTATAGTCTTAGACAGATGCTTAGAGGATGAAAAGGTTAAATGATTTACCCAAGGGCACAACATTTGATACACAGAAATGATCATTGATCCCATTTCCTTTTTGCAGAGAAGGAAATTGAGGTTCAGAAAGAGTAATGATTTGCCCATGGTCACACAGGTAAAAAATAAAGGATGTTCCAAAAGTGTTAGTGCAATTTCAGATTTAAGAAGCTTTAAAACAACTGAGACCTTTGGGACATCTCAAAGTGAAGGCAGATTTTGAAGTCAGATCTCTTCTGACTCCAAGTATAATGTTCTTGCCATTACCCCATTCTGTTTCTATCCAGGCTTTGTTGCTGTGGAAGTGGTTTTGCTTCTAGACCTGAGTTTTCATCATCATGGGCTATTTCCAGTGTGTAAAGATCTTCCACCAAAAAACTTTAGAAACACATCTATAACTTACAGATTTAGAGAGCTGCCTTTGGCATTCAGTGGCTGCTGATGGTTATTCAGCTATGTATCAGAGGCAAGTGTTGAACTCATCTTCCTGTCTCTAAGACTGTCCGTCTTTCCACTCTGCTTCGCTTCCTCTCCATGCTAATATGTTCTTCTCAATTATAGATACTTTTGAAAATGTAGGGGCATTTCAAACACCAGTAAACCAGTTAGGAAAGAGAATGATACCCTGTGGGTTATTTAGTGAAGTTCACAAGTTTTCAAACTGCTTAACTTATTCCTAGAAAGTAAATTACACCTGGGAAGGTTCAAGCTGAGTACATGCAGATAGATAAGAAGATTCTGAAACAGAATTTTAAAAATATAGATGAGAGTCTATATCTGGCATCCTTCTCACTCTCCTTTCCCAGGGGAGGAATACACAGATACTTCAATGGGAATTTAAAGTTTGATCCATTCCATCCTTTGGTCTCTTTTCTACCTTTCACAGACTTGCAGGCTCAGGATCTCTTAAGGGAAAAAATGAAAGCAGTAGTGCTAGATCAGTGTTGATTATTTTTATTATCCCATCCTTCCTGCTACAGTCATGATTTTGCTAACTGCTGAATTTTTATTTAAAGTCAGCTTCCTGTGGCCAGTTAAATGCTATAGGGTCAGTAATCTTTAAACTTTGAAGCTCCTTTTTCACTTCTTTTCCCCTTTTTTTCAGTCTACAATTCTTTACATTTCTTCACAGGAGAAAATACATCAAAATTATTTAAGTTACTAAGTTAATTTCTGAACTAATTGGCTTATTATTTTTTTTTCATTATTAATCTCTGTTCTGGTTGAAGATTCCTGTACTGCCTATTTGATGTCATTCTTTTCTTTACAGAAAGATTGTGAAGGGGAACCTTGATAGCTACTCTCGTTACAGTAGAAATGAAACCATCCTCCTTTCAATCAATTAACCAAATGATGTATATTTTTTAATCAACTCCCATGTGCCCAACTCCATGCTACATAAGGGATATAGAAAAAAAAAGATATGACTCCATTCTTTAAGGAACTTTCAACTTAGGAAGAGAAAATAAGCAGAAAATCTAAATTCAGGTAGTGTAGTGCAGTGAATGTGATGCTGTATACAAAGGGCAAAATTGGAGCCATTAGACCTGAGTTCAACACCTGTCTTTGACACTTACTACATGTGTAATATTAGGGAAGTCACTTAACCTTAATCGACCTCAGTTACTCCTTCAGCGAAATGAAGGAGTTGACCTAGAAGATCTGTAAGACCCCTGAGAGTTCAAGAAATATACTCTTAGAATAATGAGAGCAAGTCTATGGCAAAAATGACTGTATAGGACAGTGGGATTT
The DNA here is from genome assembly GCA_028627135.1 of Pseudochirops cupreus. Classification (NCBI taxonomy): domain Eukaryota; kingdom Metazoa; phylum Chordata; class Mammalia; order Diprotodontia; family Pseudocheiridae; genus Pseudochirops; species Pseudochirops cupreus. Next base: position 7,698 of record JAQQSU010004814.1, read on the forward strand.
TAAGGTCATAGATTTACATCTGGAAAATTCAGTAATTTGCCCAAGATTGCAGAAGTAATAAGTGTAATACTTGATCATTGTATCCAGGTTCTCTTGACTTCAAATCTAGAGCCCTTGAAAGTCTTCCTTAATATATGAGAGGAAAAAAATGTTTAAAGAAAAAAGGATTTAAAAATATTTAAAATTGTCATTTCAGAGCCTCTTATAGATTAGTATACAATATTGTTTCCCCTGAGCTGCCACAACCTGACCACCCAATATGTTACCATTCATCTCTCCCCCAGGGTTCTATAGATTTACCCCCCTCAGGGAATATGGATATGTTTAATTTCACTGTTATGGGCTCAATTTCCCTTGGATGGTGTTCACCTAACTTTAGGGGTCCTCTAAGCCCCAGTTCCTTTTAAACATTTAATAGATTAGCTCTGAAAAGAATTATTTAAGGCAAAGGCATAATCCTACCCACATCCTTCCTTCATACCCCATGCCCCAGTCTCTGGAGGGGGGAAATTTATTTCACAGCTTAACTCAGTTCTTATATGGCACTTTCCCACCAAGTTCTAGTCCAAAGCCTCCTGCTTTCCACTTTAGTCTTGAGTCATGTACACTCTGGCTTTTTAGGGCTTCCCTGGATAGGCTGATACCAACATCCTACCTAGATTTCTGTTTCCAAGGTCTCCATGGCATAAGTCTAGATCCAGGGTTTTTCACTTAGAACTGAAAAGGACAAATGAAAAAGAATAGACCAAAACTCTAAAACCATTTCCTGGGGTCACAGGATTTAAAAAGTGAGGAAAGGAAAGTAGTATATGTATATATTATATGTTAATGTGTATTATGAAAAACATAAAGATATGCAAAATTTCCATGTAAAATATACCTTTTAAAAATTTTATTTTATTTTATTTATTTAATTCAAATTTTTCTTACATTTGCATCACTGCTAGTCTCTCCATCTTTGACATTTTTTTGTTGTACTCTTATGAAAAGCTTTGTTATAGGTGACATTCAGAGTTTCTACAAACCACATTTTGGGATTGGGGGAGAATATAAACCAACAGAGTATTTTTTATCAGACCCATGGTGAGGAAAATAAGTGCTGTTTCCTTGTTGAATACCTATCATTTTTTCTGAGTAACTACAGATTTATTTTATATGGAGCAGAAAAAGTTAGGAAATGTGGCTCCTGGAGGCCTTGTAGTATTTGATGTTTACTCTCTTCAGTATGAAAGTTCTCAAGTTATATTATAAACTTGTGCATTTGTTGGCATATTCCCTGACAAAACTGACCTAGCAGTTCATATTATGTATGTGCCCTGTCTCTCTAAGTGGATAATAAAGTTTTGAAGGGCAGGGATTGTCTTTTAGTGAGTCCTTACAGCACTTAGTATGGTGCCCAGAGCAGCAAAAGTACTTAGTAAGTGTTGTTGCTTGCTTCAGGAATCCAAGTTCTGAAGGCTTTGATGAAAATGGTGTAAACACTGATGTAAGGAGCAGACATGGTCAATCCTGGGATTTATGTATTTTCTTCTGTGTTTTTTTTCCTGGGGGGGTCAGAAAACACGCACACAATATACATATATGTATGTGTATGTATATATTTATACATACATGTACATAATGTGTATATATGTATATAGGCATGTTAGTATGCACACATATATAATTTATTGAATATAATTAGTTTTATTCATAATCCTACTTTTTATTTTATGCATTTACAACATGGTTCTTAGAGGAAGTCCACAGGCTTCCAGAGGCTGCCACAGGCTTCCAGGTCTGTGACACGACAAATGCGAAGGACTTTTGCTCTGAACCCTTTCTTGATCAGGATGGAAATAAATGTACCAAGATAATGTTGACAAGTGTATTTGCTGCTTTCAAGAGTCTGTCTTACCTGGATCTTCTTTTAATCTAATGGCCCATACCTAAGTTAAGTCCACAAAACCCCTTCAAACCAGGTCAGACTCCACAAAGTGACAAGTCAGGTCCTCAAGTTTCAATATGATTGACTTCTTAGACTCCTGCATGAAAATATAGCCCGATAAAGCTATGCTTATGTGCTTTAAGTCCACCTTAGGCAGAAAATACTCATGGATAACAATTTCTCCAGACAAAAGTTTTTGTGTTTGTGAGCATTTGCATGTGTTTATGACAATATGTATGTGTGTACATTTATGTGTTGTATGTGTGTGTGTGTGTATTTGTGTGTTGAGTAAAGTAGTCTTTAGTCACAAAATGAGGCAATGTGGTGAAGAAGAAAAATTTCTGAGTCTGAAATGAAAAGACTTTGATTCAAGTAATGGCTTTGGTTCTTATCATCCATGTGATAAGAACTTATTTAATCTCCTTGAGCCTCAGCTTCCTTACCTTCAAAATTAGGGGCTAAATGAGATATTTTCTGGGTCCCCTTCAAGCTTTAGATCTTCTGATAAGTATGCAAATATCCACAGATCAGATTTTGGGGAATGGGTAGTGATATATAAATCGCTATCTCCTTGCTTGTTATCCTTTGTTCATTTTTGATATCTGGTACACAGGGGACTGGGGTTGGGGGGAAGCAGGACTTTCTCATTTGCTTCAAAACTGGACCTATAGTCCCCATGCCCTATTATGGATCATTGGCGGCATCTTCTTAGCATTCTTTTTTTTTTTTTGGAGGGGGGAGGACAGGACAATTGGGGTTAAGTGACTTGCCCAAGGTCACATTGGTAGTAAGTGTGAAGTGTCTGAGGCTGGATTTGAACTCAGGTCCTCCTGACTCCAGGGCCAGTGCTCTATTCACTGCACCACATAGCTGCCCTGTTCTTGGCATTCTTTCTTTTCCTTGTGCTCTCATGCAGCCCCTTAATATTTGCATGAAATAGTTCATGGATTCATTCATTTTAACTTATGTTTGGGCAATAAGTAAAGTGATAAATTAAGAATGTTGATGAAAAGTGTAATAGTAATACCTAGCATTTCAATCAAGCCCTAAAAGTCAATCAATACACATTGATTGACTGCCAAGTTCTTGTGATAAAAAGAAATAGTAGATAGATAGATAGATAGATAGATAGATAGATAGATAGATAGATAGATTAGATGATGTTGCATTTTAAGGTTAGCAATATGATTTGTATTTATGACCTCCTCTGAGATCTTCACAGTCACCTTCACAGGTAAATCTTATCATTTTTCTCATTTAAAAGTGTGGAAATCTTGTAAAATATTTTATAACTGAGGAAAATGAGGCTTATAAAGGAAGTGACTTACTAGAGGTCATAGAGCTAGTAAGTGCCAGGGGCAGAATTCAAACCCAGGACCTCCTGCAATTTTTGTACACTTGTTACATTTCCACTCTGCTTTTGTAGCATTCTAGCAAAAACACTGAACTTAGAGTTGGAAGACTGAAGTTTAAATTCTTAACTCTGTTTTTACTAGCTGTGAGACCTTGGGCAAGTCTTTTCAGCTTCTTGGGTCTCCTTTTCCTCACTTGTAAAATAAGGGCATTGGATGAGGTCATCAATAATGTCCTTTCCTAATCTAACACTGTGTATATCTATAAACTACTGTTTAATCTAATTTCATTCAATGTTTTTAGGATAATGGTTTGAAATACAAAATCTCATAAATAACAGTGACTGTGTTATATTACTATATAGTTATATGTGTTGTATAACTGTATAGTACTTTGACTATATAGTACTACACAGTAGGAATTTAATAAATGTTTCTTCAGTGATGAGATGATAAGAGGGAGAATTTTCCCAAATAGATTCAAAGAAATCCATAAACTTCAAAATGATGAGAATCAAGATGTGGGGGAACATTTCAGGTTCCATATTGGACACTATTAAATGATTTTGCCATAAAATTCCCTTGGAGTATTAAAAAAAAATCTCATCAATATGAACTTATCTTAGGACCAATTTTTTCCTGAAGTGTACTATAGGAAAGATGTATCCTTGCCATTAGAAGATGATGAACACCACAGTGTGCTCATGTCTGTTCCTTCCCCAAAATATTTCTTTATTAATACATACACAAAGTTATTTAAACCACAATCAGTCTGGTGCTTGGCTTGAGACTATCCCCAAAGGAATAGACAGATGGTGGTCAAGACAAATTATTTTGTCTGCAACTTGTAATTGGTTGATGCCATTCTTTCATTCCTAATTTTTATTTTGGCCTTCCAGATCATTTGGGAGAGAGGCTACAGTGAAGGAAGGGAAGGACAGAACAAAAGGGAGGAAAAATTTAGTAAGTTGTCATACTCATCTCTCATTCTCATAATCATTATAGCATTTTATATTACAGATCATCTGAAATGAGGAGAGGAAACATTAAAATATTTCATCTAGGAAACAAATTTACATGTCCTGTTGCCATATCAAGCTTCCTCTGAAACAGCAGGTTTTGTAATCAATAGCAAGTGACAAGAGTTTGTGTAAAAGATCCAAATATCCAGAGTAACATATTGAAGAGAAGACAACTCTGTGAATACACTTGTGTTGTTTCATCTGCTTTGATGAGAAAAAAAAAACATTGGAAGAAAAAAAAGAAAACTATGCTATCTTTCTAAATTATTCCTCACCCCATATAGTCTCAGTTTTCTCTGAAAAGAACTTCAAAAACATCCCATGCCAAATTTCAACATATCTAGCCTGAGACACTGAACAGCACACTTAGGACTAGCTAACAAATGGCCCATTTTAGGAAGGCAAATGTTTGGGGTTCAAAGTAGAAAGCCTCCTTTGAGACAAACAGCAAACAAGCAGCCAAATTCTTAAATACTCCCATGGAACTCTCTTTGATGTCAGTGGGAGTTATCCTTGAATATCTGGGTCAGGATTTAGCTTGTAAAAGGAAGCTTTTCTGCAAATGGGATGGAATTTGGGATAGTAACTTTTAAGAGAATCTGGTTGACCAGGAAGTTCATAACTCATGTGGTATGATGTATTCTGTGCCCCATTAAACTAACCCATCAAAGCTATTACTGAACATGCAAAATGAAGACAACTTGCTGATATAATTCAATTGAACACATGCACACATACACACATGCCACATTTGCATTTATTAAGTGCCTACCAAGTTCAGGGCACTGTACTTGGTTCTTCAGATTAATCATTGATTAATAAAACATGTCTCTAAACTCATGGAGTTTACAATCTAATAATATAGCATGCATACACACACACACACACACACATATATATACACACACACACATATACATATATACATATTATACACATATATCTCTACATATACACACAAATTACAACATGTCTAGTCTGAGACTATCAACTATACCCTTAGGACTAGTTAACAAATGGCCTGTTTTAGGAAGGCAAATGTTTGGGGTTCATGTATATTCTTGCATATATGTACTATATACGTATATATGTGCACATGTACATATATACATGTATATACTCATACATGTATATACCTATACACATATACATACATTTAATATACACACACATAAATACATTGTATACACATACATCCATTCTATAAATATACACACATACACACATATACATACACATACACATACACATATACATATACATATACACATACACATACATGTACATTATTAATCATGTGCAAGGTACTATAATAGGTCTTGAGGGAGAGACCCAGTTTAGAAAAGATAATACCTTCTCTTAACAATTATAATATTGGTTAATATTAGCTAGCATTTATATAGTGCTTTGCCATTTGCAAACCAACTTTATATATGCTTTCTAATTTGGTCCTCACAACAATACCATGAGGGAGACTGTATCAGCATTACCCTTATGATATAGATGAGGAAAGTGAAGCTGAGAGGAGTTTAAGTGACTTATCCTGAGTTACTCAGCTAATAAATGTCTAAGGCAAGATTTGAAATCAGGTTTTCCTGAATTTAAGTCCAGCATGCTACACAATTTACCAATCTTTTAGCGGAATCATAAGACCATAAATTTAGAGCTGGAAGAGACCTCTGGTTTTTCCAACCTAATGATTTCATTTTATAAAGGTCGAGGCAAGTAAAGTGATTCATCCATGGTCACCTAGGTAGAAAAAAAAAAGCAAAAACAAAAACAAAACGATAACAACAACAACAAACCCAAGTCAGTATCTGAACCCAGATCACCAGACTCAAAGACCATCCTTTTCACTGTGTCATACTGATTAAAGCTCCGACACAGGTCACTTAACACATACTATCATGGAAGTACATTAATAGAACAAAATCCTAGGTCAGATCTCAAACTGAACAGGAAAATTTGCACTCCCCTTCC
>JAQQSU010004815.1:0-13978 GCA_028627135.1 Pseudochirops cupreus
CCGCCTTGCGGATCTTGGCCAGCGTGAACTTGACCCGCCACACCTCGCGCTTGTTGCGGAGCCCGTACTCGCCGATCAGCTTCAGCTCCTGGTCCAGGCGCGACTTCTCGAAGGGCCGCCGCGGCGTCACATACGTCTTCCGGCACACCCAGCTCCTGGCGACCGGCATCTTGGCCTAGGGGGACGGTCTGGCCCGCGCCTCCTCCACGCTTCTCAACCGGTGGGGAAAACCTCTGTATTTCTTTATATTTTTTATGCACATCATTTTTAATAGCGCATAAAATCTCAGGACTTAGAGCTGGAAGGGATCCTGAAGGTCGTCTAATCTTTGTTCGCCAAATGAGAAACTGAGACCCAGAGAAGAGATTCCATTACTTGACTAAGACCATCAGGCTACATAGATGTGCATTTATGCATGTATGCATGTATATGTATTGTACACATGTATGTGTATATGTTATATATGTACTGTTGTAGTACAGTCATGTCCAACTCTTCATTTGGGGTTTTCTTGGCAAAGATACTGGAGTGGGTCACATGGCTGGGATGTATCTAAGGCCAGTTTGAACTCAGATCTTCCTGATTCCAGAACCAGGGTTCTATCAGTGGCAATTGGAAACCATTGGAATTGATTGAGTAGGGGCATCACATGGTCAGATCTAGGCTTAAAGAGTTTACTTTGGCACATACATGTGTGCATGTACCTAAACATATGTGTATATGTGTGTCTAGATGGCACAGTGGATATAGTGCTGGGCCAGGAGTCAAGAAGACTCATTTTCCTGAGTTCAAATCTGACCTTAGACACTTACAGTGTGACCCTGGGCAAGTCACTTACCCCTTTTTGCCTCAGTTTCCTCATCTGTAAAATGAACTGGAGAAGGAAATGGCAAACCACTCCAGTATCTTTGCCAAGAAAACCCCAAATGAGCTACGAAGAGTCAGACATAATTGAAATGACTGGATAACAACACATAGTTGTACTTATTTACTTTATACTTCTGCTGTATGTGTTTATATTTGTCCATGATGTCCCTTCCCCCAATCAGAATGGAGTTCCTTATCATAGGATCATAGATTTAGAGCTGGAAGGGAAGGGACCATTGAGTCTACCTTCCCATTCCCATTTAACAGATGAAGAAAGCTGAACTGAGACGGATAGGAAATCGCTTGCCTGGGTTCATAGCATCAGGGGAGGAATTCTAATCCAGGTGTCCCTAACTCTGAGTCCAATACTCCATCCACTGCACCACCTAACTCAACAGTCAGTGGACATTTATTAAGTACCTACTGAGGATACAAAGAATGGCACAAAACCCTGCTCTCACGGAGCTCTCCATCTGACTGGGAGACAGCATGCCAGCAACTACATACAAACCATGTGCAAGCTTAATTGGAGATAACTAAAAGAGATTTTGATCAGGACTTGGAGGGTCCGTTTCATTCTTTGTGCTTGAATCCTTATCACCTAGTACAGTGCCCAGTGCATGGTAGGTGCTTAAGGCATTCTTGGTGATTGATTGGTTGTTGATTTGGGGGTAAAGGAACTGGGCCTGTGATTTCTTCAGTATAAGGGATTCTCTGGTGAGGAAAATCTTCCAGTGCAGGCCGGCACTTGCTCTGTAATTTAGAGTTCTAGGAGTATCCAGCAATTAAGTGACTTGCCTAGGGTCCTACAATTGATTCTATATATATGCACATCTAATATATACATATGTAGATACAGGTGTCTATATACACATGCACATTTACATTTATATATACACATACATATATGTGTGTGTGTGTTATGTGTGTGTTGTATATGTGTATATACAATTATGTTCATAGAGAGGGAGAGAGAGAGATGTAAAAGGACAAAAAAAAATCAGGGTCCTTTAAAGTTTGAAGGGTAAGACCATATTAATGAAGGAATTGCAGCCCCCAGAAGGGATGAGACTCAAAGTCTCAACCATCGGGGGAATAAAAATAAGTTATTATTATTATTAGGATATATTCTTAAAATTATGAATACCTCCCATGATTTGGTTATGCTTCTTATCAATGGGTGAAGCTCCAAATTTCATCATCCCAGCAGACAGCTCTTCAGCTCGCTCAGAAGGCATAAGTGATAGTGTTTGTAATGAAAGGGAATTCCTCTTTGGTAAGATCCACAAAAGCAAAAATATTCACCCAGGGTTTGGGTAGGGGAAGGAAGGGAAGGTGAGAGAAAAGGAGGCAATTTGGAGAAACAAGTAATGGGGGCAACCCCTCAACTTTCCATAAATAATGGCCTGCCAGAAGCCATATAAAGAAGGACACCCCCTTCCTCGCCTGGTACGCTCTGTCATCTCCCACCTCTCTGAATACAAAGCTATCCAAAGTTTCTTCCTAATCCCATCATTCACCAGGGATGTGAAGAACAGCAGGATCAGCGGGCAAATCCATTCTCTATTATCCATCCTCCCCCACCCACCACCATCAGGCCAATGCCTCTGCCGTTTTGGGATAGCCAAAGGAGGTTTTGCCAACTCACGTCTAAACTAAATATGGATTAAACTGCCCCCTGCCAGCACAGAGTGCCCATTGTGAGCCTTTGTTATGCTGTACACAAACCTGTTCTTGAACACACACACACACACACACACACACACACACACACACACACACACACACACACGGCTTTCACTGAGGCCTCTTTGTTTGGACTGAAAAATGAAGCACTGTCTGCAAAGGAATGTTCCGCAGGTAGTAATCTAAACTTCAGTCCCCCAAGTCAGGGAGAGGGAGGATTAATTGAACACACACAGGGACTGTTGCTTGGAGGGACTTCATAGGAATGCAAACTTTAGGCCCTCAAAGCGCCCACAACAAAGGGGGAATTCTTCCTATCTCCACCTCATGCTAAGATGACTGGTATCAGATGAATCACACCATCCTACCTGCTCAAAAGAGATGGGCTGCCCCCACTTCTCGAGCACCAGGAGGGCAGAAGGGCTCCAGGGCCTTTGTCGGCTGAGGCAGCCTAGGCTGCTGTTCTATGCTGCTAATGAGATGTCACGGCCTAATTTGTGTTTGGGGTTGGGAGTGATAAGTGACACAGCTGAGACTTCTTTCTGCTTGGGGGTGATTTTCAAGGGGACCTGACTGACACTGGCATCTTTAACTCTTTGTGGGCAAGGAGGCTGGGAAGCTGTCCTTTCTGTTCCTACAATGAGGAATTCCCCTGGGTTCCCTCTACCCCTTCCCCAAATATATTAGTGTTCTCCCTTTATACCTGGAAGAAGATTATGTATATATATATATATATATATATATATATATATATATATATATATATATATATATATACATATAGACTGGAAAGAACCCCAGAAGTCATCTAGTCTGAATTACCCATTTTACAAATCAGAAAACTGAGGCCCAGGGAGAAGTTAAGTGAGTTGCCCAAAGTCATGCAAGCATTAAGAATCGTAAATAGCATTTGAACCCTGGATCTCTGACTTGTGTTCTTTCATACCAAGCTCCAGCTGCCTTGTAGACAGTTTGTATTTTCTTATCTGTATCTATATACATGTTGTCCTTCTACCCCTCCCCTGCTGAGCAGTAGAATGTAAGCCTTTTGAGGGCAGGGAGTGCTTAATTTTATTTTTTGTATTTCAGTACCTTGTACATGAAAGATGTTTAACTTGAATTGCAGTACATAGGGAGTGGAGTTCGACCGAAGTTCTGGGCCCAGACTCCCCAGAGGTGCAGAACAGTGTTGGTGGCAAAGATTCCAGAAACTTCTTCAGCTGGGGCAAACCCTGTCCGTCACCCACAAGATTTCTCATGTAGTGGGGGTGGTGATAAGAGGACTGGTATTGAAATCACAAAGTAGGAGGCAGAGTCTTGGCTCTGGTACTTAGCAGTAGTGTGATCCTCAGCAAGACACTTCTTTTCTGGGTCTCACTGTTCTCACCTGTAAAACGGTGTTGAAGTATTTCTACACCCTCACAGAGATGGTGTAAGGCAGCGGTTCTCAACCTTCCTAATGCCGTGACTCTTTAATAGTCGTCATGTGGGCTTGTCTGCATGTGGGCGGACCTGCCTGGAGACGGATAGAGGAGGTTCCTAAGACCATCGGAAATATGTGTTTTCCGATGGTCTTAGGTAACCCCTGGGACCCCTGTGAAAGGGTCGTTTGACCCCAAAGTGGTCATGACCCACAGGTGAAGAACCACTGGTGTAAGGACTGTAAACCTTAAAGTTCTGTATGAGCATGGGCTATAATTATTCCCTGATTATCATAAATAATTATTTTTTAAAAATCTGGCTTCTAACCAAACTTTGAATGGTCCTTACTCCCCTCTCAGTGCTTTTAGAGTTAAAATTGGGTACCTCTGTGTAGGCTGTCCCACTATGGTAGTGGGGAATGGAACTAGGGGGCTGAAGTAGCCGGCTCAGCTCCCTTTGACTGAGCCCCTTGTTGTTCGTACTGATGGCTGCTAACCTAGCTCTGACCTTACCTTCTAGGATCTGCGCTGCTCCTTCCAAGTTCATCTGACATATTCATCCAGAAACAAGAGTCCATCTTCAAGGTGCCTCCGGCCTGATGGGAATGACTGACTGTGGGAACGGACTGGAGCTGCCATGACTCAGGTCAGCTTTTTTGGCATGGGGGGCAGGGAGGGGAACACAGATCTATTGAGGTTGAGTTCTTTGATTCCTCTTTGGGCCATACTGATAAACATAATGTCCTGACCATCAAGACAAAGCCTGGCTGTTCTTTAATGTACTTATTCCCTTTCCTGTGGCACATCAGAAAAACCCTAAGTCTTGGAGTCAGAAGCCCTGGGATTGTGTTTAACCCTCTTCAGTTATATGACATGGGATAGTTGATGAATCCATCGATTGTCCGTTTCTTCACCTGTAAGATGGGGATGATCATACTCTCTCTAACTGAAAGACAGCATAACAGTAAAGCGGATAGAGCACTGGACCTGGAGTCAGAAAGATGGTTTAAACCCCGCCTCAGATGCTAGCTGTGTGACCCTGGGTAAGTGACTTCATATCGGCCTCACCCAATTTCCTCATCTGTAAAATGGGGATAATTATAGCACCTACCTGGCAAGATTGCTGTGAAAACAGGATGGGATGTTTATGAAGTGCTTCACAGACCTAAAAGTGCCATCTAAATGCTAGATATTGTTGTTATGATTATTATGATTATTATTATTACTTCTCAGCGTTGTCTGAGGAGAGTGCTGAGAAAATCTTAAAGTCTTAAACACAAATTATCAAGCCTTGCTTTGCACAATCTGAAGTGTCCTATAATTACTATCTAGTCTTTGGGTTGCCACAGTTAGCCATTGTCATTCCATCTGGACATTACTTGATGATTCAAAAACTCTTTTGAACAATAAAATGAGCTCTCTCTCTCTCTCTCCTCACTCTCTCTCCCACCCCCCCCCAAAAGGTGCATTCAAATATAAGTAGGACCATACTTATTTTTGCTCCCATGAGTGACCCAGTTTTCTAAATATCCCCAGAATTACAGAATTTCGGAGTTTGAAAGGACCTCAGAGTCGATCTATTCCACCTTTTCAGCTCATACTTGAAAAAGGATCCTTCTACCACCTTTCTGACGGGCAAGCATCCAGACGTCTAATGAGGAAGAACCCACAACCTCCCCAGGCAGCCACTTCCCCTGGGGATACCTTTAATTATTAAGAAGATCTTCTTCAGTGGAACCTAAATTGGCCTCTTTGACACCCATTCATTTTTCCAGTCCTGATCTTTGGAACCAAGCGGAAGTCTGACTCCTTTTCCAAGTGAGAGCCCTTTACATACCTCAAATGAAGGCATATCACATCCTAAGACTTCTCTCCATTCTACACTTATCTCATCCTCTGACTGGTAATCAGACCATCAGACAACAGAAATAAGTCAGTGTCCACCTGGAAAACATTCCCTGTTCCTCCAGCTAATCTGAGTATGACATGAATTTGAGGCCCTTCACTATTCTGTTTATCCTCTTCAGGCCAGATGTGGTCTGAGCAGGGCAAAGTCCAGGAGGAGTATCACCTTTGTCTTCTCTTTACCTTCTCTAGTTTCCCATAGTGAATTGCTATGTACCCCATCTTCCCACAATGAACTCCATGAGGAATGTCTTTGTAACTCCACTAGTACCTAGGACAATGAATGCTCTGAAAAATGTGGGCATTTAATAGACACTGAATGGAGCTGAACTGGATTTCCCACAGTGTCAAGGAAATAAGTATGACTGTACTCTATCCTATACCCAAGTATCTCCTATTCCAGAACTCAGCAACAACTTTAGTATCATAGGGGTTGGACTAGTGAGAAGGGGAGAAGACATCCATAACAGTGGGTGTCCTTGATAGGGCTAGAAAGAAAAAATAGTACAGGAAAAGAAACAGGTAGAGAGGGAGGGAAAAAAAGTAAAGAGAATTGAAAGAGGAATATGAAAAGAAAGGGCGGAGATTAGAAGAGTGTTAGCCATATCAATCATTATTACTTCAAGTCCTGTTCAGTGGCCCCTGTGCCAGATGTTACCCTCTCCTCCTCCCTCTTATCCTTCCTTATGATCTGGTAAAATCCTGTTTGATTTAAACTATATTCCCCACCTGAGGGCTCATCTGACTACTTATCTTTTTTCCCCTCCCTTCCTCCAATCCAGGTGTTTTCCTAACCTGTCGAGGTAACCACCTGAAAAAAGGCATCTCCACACAGGGGAGTCCAAATGGAAATCGCTCCAAACTAATCACTCCTCACTGGTGATCATTTTCTGTGATCATCACCACTAGACCATAGATATCAATCAATGTACACTTGCAAAAATGAGTCTTGGTCTCCGGAGTCAAGATTGGGTTGGGATTAATTTCATCTTCTCTCCATAAATCAGCTCTTTTTCCTGAATCACTCTGCTTTGTTGATGGCATCACCATTCTCCCAGTCACTCTGGCTGGAAAACTTGGATCCTCTCCCTTTCCTTACGCATCCAAGAGACAGCTAATTGTCAAGATTCCCAGCCATCCATTCCGGAGTCGCTGCCCTAGCTCAGGGGCATCATTGCTTCTTACTTTGGCTGCATTGCATCTAAATGTGTCTCCTCACCTCCAGCCTCTCCTGGCTATAATCCATTCTTCATCCTGCTGTGGATTAATCTTTGTAACACTCAACTCTAAACATGTTTCTTCCCTCCAAAATTTTCTGTGATTCCATATTGCCCCTGGAAGCTAGGTGTCAGAATGAATAAAGCACTAGACTAAAGTCAGGAAGGCTTGGGTTCAAATCTAGTCTTAGTAATTACTAGTTGTATGACCCTGGGAAAATTGCTATCTTCTTTATGCCTCAGTCTCCTCATCTGTAAAGTGGACATAATAACAGCCCCAGGGTTTTTGTGAGGATAAAATGATATCATATTTGTAAAGTGTTTTGTAAACCTTAAGGTGTTATGTAAATGCTAGTTATTATTATTATTATTATTAATTTTTATCACTGAATTAAGGCTCAATTCCTTATCTTGCCATTCAAGGGTATGCACAAATTGGCCCCAATCTATCCTTCCAGACTTCTCACAAACTATTTCCCTATAAGTACTCCATTCAGTTGGTTTTCAGTTGTATCTGACTGTTCATGACCCCATTTGGGGTTTTCTTGGCAAAGATATTGGAGTGATTTGCCATTCCCTTCTCCAGCTCATTTTACAGATGAGGAAACTGGGGTAAACAGGGCTAAGTGACTTGTCCAAGGTCACACAGCTAGTGAGTGTCTGCCACTATTTGTCCCTCTTTCTCAAAGAGAACCAGGACATCAGGGAGATGATGCCATGACATACAAGTGAACTGGATCTAAGTGAGGGAGAGTCAATGAGGCTGGATTTGAACTCAGGTCTTCCTGACTCTAGGTCTTGGGTTCTATCCACTATACTCTCTAGCTACCCTCCACAGGTATTCTGTAGTCTACACTGCAGCAAGAGTGACCTACTACACTTGATGCCTAAATTTCCCCCCTCCATTCCAAACCAATTCAAGACTCAACCAAGAATCAATCAACGAGAATAAGTCAAGTGCCTGCTTTGTACTAGGTATCCTGCTAGGGCACTGGGGTTACAGAGCCAAAAAGTGAAGCCCTCTTTGCTCTCTAGGAGCTTATATTCTAAACGGAGAGACATAGAATACATACATGGAGAATAAACACAAAATAGATATAAGGCAGGTAGATATAAGGTGGGTTGCGAGGGAAGGTACTAACATTGGGGAGCATTCTGTGCTTCTGGAAACTTGTCTTAGAAGAAAGCTGGGGATTCTGTGAGGGAGAGGGGAGGAGAAAATGCATTCTGGGCATAGGGGGCAACCAATGCAAAGGCCTGGAGGTGGGAGATTGAGGAACAGACAAAAGGCCAATTTGACTGTAGCCTAGGGTGCAGGACTGGGCCCTCGTTGGCCAATCCTTCATTGCATATAGACAGAATGTGTGAGGAGGGCAAGTGTACTAATAAGTAGAAGGGATAGGGAAAAGCTTCCCTCAGAAGGTGGCATATAACGAATGAAGCCAGGGATCCTAAGAGGTGAGGAGAGAATGAATTCTAACCATAAAGGACAGACAGCCCAGGCAAAGGCAAAGAGGAAGGAGATAGAATACCGAGTCTGGAGAATAGGGATTATAGTGAAATAGAAAGGATTCTCGATTTGGAGTTGGAGGACTCGAGTTTGAATTCTGACTTTTATTACCTATGTGATTGTGGGCAGAGCAGCTAGATGGTGCAGTGGATAGAGTGCCAGGCCTGGAGTCAGGAAGATCTGAGTTCAAAACTAGCTGTGTGACCCTGGGGAAGTCACCTAACCCTGTTTGCCTCAGTTTCCTCATCTGTAAAATGAACTGGAGAAGGAAATGGCAAACTACTATGGTATCTTTGCCAAGAAAACCCCAAATGAGATCATGAAGAGTCAGACACAACCAAACAACAATAAAACACATTATGGGAAAGATACTTTCATCTTAGGGCACCAGAGTAAGTCTAATGGGAGTGTTGATGTTTGAGCTGGGCTTAAAGAATAGGCAAGATTCTAATGTGCAGAAATGGGGGGAAGACATTCAAGATACAAGGAATGGCTTTCTATTTTTACATTCAACTGCCTATATTTATTGATCTTTAGTGGTAATCATTGGTAGAAAATTCTATAAAACTAATATGTAGCAAGATCCTTGTCATACCTAAGAATCTTCAGTGGCTCCCTTATGGTTCTTGGATCAAGAACAAATTCCTCAGTTTAACATTGAAAATTATTTACGGTTTGGTTCCCACCTGACTTTTCATTCTTGCTTCGCATTATTCCCCTTCAGACACTGTCTTCCTTCCACACTGGCCTATCTAGGATCGTAGATTTGGAGCTAGAAGGGAGCTGGAGAAGGAAATGGTAAAGCTCTCCAGTGTCTTTGCCAAGAAAACCCCAAACGGGGTCACAAAGAATGGGACATGACTGAAAATGACTGAACAACAACAATCATTTATTAAGAACTTACCATGTTTGGGGACCTTTCCTAAGAGCTTGGAATGAGTCGACAAGCATCTATTAAGCACCTTAACTATATGGCAGCAGTTACTAAGAGCTGGAAAAAGAAAAAAAAAAGCAGAGGAATCATCCTAGCACTCATGCTAATTGGGGAGTTTATATGTGTGTGTGTGTGTGTGTGTGTGTGTGTGTGTGTGTGTGTGTGTGCGCTTTTCTCAGAGCCATGCTAGATGGTCAGGTCCATTTGGGTATGGCCCCAAGTGAGATCAAGATCTAGTTTGGAGAAATTCTGAGAAGTTTAACATGTTTTAGTCTTGAGGGGTTGGGTGTGTGGGTGGGAAGCAGAGCTAGATCTGATCTGGAGGACAACCCAGAATGTCAGATCTTGTTCTGTCTCTGGCACTTGGGTTTGGCCTTATGGAAGAATTTGTGAACTGATCCAGGGTCACCTCAGGACAAGACATCCTGAGGCTGCTCCCTACTGGAATCCCTTCTCCGGATCCCTCTAACATTCTCCTCATTCGATTCTAAGCACCCCAAAGGTGAAGATTTTGTTTGTCGTTTACTCTAATGAGTACCTTACGGGGTCATGAGGCTCCCTGAGGCAGGTACTTTTGAGGCACAGCCTTAGCCTGTCCTGGAACCTGAGAACAGGGGTAGTCTGATAGTAAGTATCAGAATATACCCACTGACATCCGTCCCTGAGCTTTGTGTTACCGGCTTCCTGGCACCACACCTCAACATCCAAACTTTTCTGGTAGAAACATGAAACTGAGAAGATGGGAGAGAGGACCTGTTTTATTCCTTGTCTTTAATATCTGTGAAGGGTTAAAGTTTGCCTACTGGGTTTTCTGGTACACTCCCTTTCTCTGAGGTAAATTGAGCCTTCTCCAACTAACAGTCTTAATAAACAGCAACCACAGTAAATGATTCATCCTAATCTCTGCCTGGAGCACGGGTGATAAAAAAGGCTCACTCTGGGGTGCTAATGAAAAATGAAACCAGTAA
This sequence comes from Pseudochirops cupreus, assembly GCA_028627135.1. Lineage (NCBI taxonomy): Eukaryota > Metazoa > Chordata > Mammalia > Diprotodontia > Pseudocheiridae > Pseudochirops > Pseudochirops cupreus. The sequence continues at coordinate 10,509 of JAQQSU010004815.1, forward strand.
AGTGCCAGTTTCTGCTGTTCCCTCCTGGGTGAGCTATCATCCCTCCCTTGACTACTGCTTCTGCCTCCAGGGATGTGCCTAATTTTCTTCTCAAACGTCTCTTTTTTTCTGATGTGGCCATTGCTGTCAATGGCACTACTATTCACTCACTCTCCCATCACTATTTTGGACTCTCTCCCTCACTTTCCATATCCACTCAGTTACCCAAATTCTGTTACCTTCACCTTGGAAATCTCTCTCATCTCCTCAATCATTCAACCAACAATCAATTATAGCTTTTTACTTTTATTATTATCATTATTTATTATTACTGTTCAGTTGTTTTTTAGTCATGTCCGACTCTTCATGATCCCATTTAGAGTTTTTTGGAGGTTTTTTTAGCAAAGATACTGGAGTAGTTTGCTATTTCTTTTTCCAGTCATTTTACAGATATGGAAAGTGAGGCAAACAGGGTTAAATGATTTGCTCAGGGTCACACAGTTAGTAAGTATCTGAGGCTGAACTGAACTTAGGTCTTCCTAACTCCAGGCCTAGAGCCACTTTGCCACTTAGCTGACCTATCTTATGTCATAATACTAGCTTAGTTCGTCTTTCCATTCCCCAAATTCACGATGTCCTGTCCCCCCTTGGTGCGTTTCCTCGTGCTATTCCTTGTGTCTAGAATTTCACACTCTTCCCATCCCCCTCCTTGCCTCTTTGCTTGTTGAGTTTTTACTCATCCTTTAAGATATAAGCATGAGGGCTTCTGTGTCCCTCTGGGTCAATAATGGCTTCATATTGTAAGTTTTAAGAATTCTAATGTAATATTATATATTCAAGTGATTTGTTTTGTTGTCAGTTAAATGCAATATAATTAAAGCCAATTAAATTAAAACATAAACGTTTAATAAATGCTTACTATGTGTAAGGCACTGTGCCAGGTTATGAGGATGCAAAGACAGAAGACCAATAGCTCTGGTCTTCTCTCTGTCCTCATCTCCACCTCTTGGCTTCCATGGTTTCCTTCAAGACTACACTCAAACCCCACCTTCTGCAGGAATCCTGACCTGGGCTCCCAGCTGCTAATGCCTTTCCTCCTTCCAAGTACACCTTATCTATCTTTTATTTACCCAATTACTTACATGTTGTCTCCATTAGAATATAAGCTTGTCAAGGTCAGGAACAATGTTTTAGCCTTTCTTTTTATCCCCAGCTCTCAGTATAGTGCATGCAATCTGTGGCATGCAATCTGATATAGTCTCTATATATACATTCTTATTCAACGTATTTTCATATTAGTCATGTTGTAAAGCAGAGTTAGAATGAATGGGAGGAACCACGAGAAAGAAGGAACAAAACAAAACAACAAAAGAAAAGGAGAGTAAATAGTGTGCTTCCCTCTGCATTCAGACGCCATAGTTTTTTCTGTGGATGTGGATGGATGGCATTTTCCATAGTGAATCTTTTGGAGTTGTCTTAGATCTTAGCATTGCTGAGAAAAGCTAATTCTATCAAGGTCAGTCGTTGCACAGTGATCAAGCATCAGCTAGTGTTGATGTGTGTGATAAAATCCGTTTTTGCTCTTACTCTTTGAAATCAAGTCCAGCAGAGGCTGGATAACCACTTGGTATGTTAACCACTCAGCTAAGTTAAAGTAAAGATTACCTTGGTATAGTTTGGATGGTTAATGAGGTGATTTCCAGCTCTCAGAGTCCAGCTGATGCTTGATCATTATGATTACACAGCATTTAGTTCCTTTCGTTTTCTTTCTGGTCACATTGTTATAGTCATTTTGTGGATTGTTTTCCTTCTGCTTTCATCACTCTGCCTCAATTCATAGAAACCTTCCCATACTTCTCTGAATTCATCATAATTTTTTATTCTGAAGTAATATTCAGTTGCATTTCAAATCTTAATTTGTTTATCCATTCCAAAACTGATGGCATACAAAGTGACTACTTTTTTTTTTAGAGGCCATCAAGGTTACGTGCCTTGCCCAGGGTCACACAGCTAGTAAGTGTCTCTGAGGTTAGATTTGAACTCAAGTCTTCTTGACTATAGGGCTGGTGCTCTATCCACTATACCATCTAGCTGCTTCTCCTAACCCCCCACTAATAAATACTTTTAAGGAGATCAACACTTGTTTTATCTGCATTTTCTATTTGACTCAGTGCCTCTATACCATACAGGGGATGCTTGTTAAGTCTTTGTTAAATGAATGAATGAATGAATGGATTTGTATATGTACATTCTAATATGTTTGTTTATAAAAACAGTCTTATTATTTTATATATACCCCTAGGGAGTCAATGGGAGGCTTCTGATTTTAAGAGATATTTTTTATAATCTCAGTAGACTGAAGACAGCCTAGGACCTGGGCATTTTCTGAATCACTTTCCTTCCTATTCATGGCATCACACTCGACTGTGTGTAGGAGAAATTAAGCAGATCCAGGCCCTGCCTTTTAGTGCTAATAATAATGAGAACCGAGATACTAAGAGCTTCCATTAATTAAACAAATTTATGAAGTACTGATTCATCAAATAAGAAATATTTATTAAGTGCAGGGCATTAGGCTCAGTGATAATATACAGTTATAACTATGTCTCTGAGAGTCAGGGTGATATAGTTTGGAAGCTAGAATACTAGACCTAGAGTTAGGACACCTGGGTTCAAATTCTACCTCAAGTACCTACTGTTCTGTGGGTGTCACTTAAACATGCCAGCCATTGTGCTAATCACCAAGGATCGAAAAGAGACAAAAAATAGTCACTGCCCTGCAGTAGCTTACCTATAACAGAATATAGCATATTTGTATATAGCACTATTACATTAATATAATGATATACATTATATTGTTATAGAAATGTATAATATATAATAAATTTATAATATATTGTAAATATAAAATCTTATCAATAAATTAATATATAACATAAAAAATATAATACAACATAAAATAGTTGCCACTCCTTCCCTAGGAGGCAGAATCACTATGTTGCCATCAACCAGTCAGCATTTCTTAAAAATCTGCTGTGTCAGATAGTGTACTTATTGCCTCTGTGATATGTGTAGGCCAACAGAGTGAGTGCATTTAGTTGGATGGGGACCAGTGAGAAGGTGTGGGAGTTATATACTAACATGGAATTTCAGGATATGTTTGTCTGAAAGATATAGAGGAAGGAATGTAGACAAGATTAAAAGGGAAACAGAAAACTGTGGGAAAATTTTTTATAGAGGACTTTGTCAAATTTATAAGAATATGAGTCATTCCCCAATTGATAAATGGTCAAAGAATATAGATAGGCAATATTTATGAATAAATCAAAGGTATATACAGTCATATGAAAAAATATTCCAAATCTTTTTTTAAATTTTATTTTAGTTTGCATCATTCATTTCCACAAGATTTTGAGTTACATATTTTCTCCTCTTCTTTCCCCTACCCACCGCCCCAAAACAGCCATCCCAGTGTGTCCCCCCACCCCCAG
>JAQQSU010004817.1:0-13977 GCA_028627135.1 Pseudochirops cupreus
GACTTTTCCCCCTGAACTAGGTAAATGATATGTTTGATTAAAGTGAGACTGTTAACCCATTTTGAGTTGCTTTCCTTTAGAAAAGCAGATCTAAGAACCTGTGCTAGTAGCCGCCCTAGGTATGCTGGGGTGCTTGCTGATACACTATGTGATGTTTGGTAAGTCACATGTAATGAGGGAGACAACACATATAGGAGGGTCCAGCAACAGGACAGATGGAAATGTCCTTAGGGTGCTGCAGGAAAGCAAATAGTAATGCATCTTATTTATTGTAATTTCCATTGATATAACCATATCCATTTCTGGTGTTGATCCATTTGACAGAAACCAGGCCTGTAGTGGTGAGAACATTTTTATGGTCTTTAATAGCTATGGTTGCTGAGAAGACAAGGGCTAAAGCACCTACAGAAGTAGTTTTCAGGTTGCAATTCCATAAGGGTTGCATCTCTAAGCAATCCCTGGAGACAATAGGCTGAGAACATGGCCAGCAGCCTGCCACTGCTGCTCCTGGGGCTCTTGAACTTACCTGCCTCAGAGATGGGGGTGGTGGGATTTGCAGGCCCTTTCTCTATAAGAGGCACTTCACTCTTTGATGCTTTGGGGACTAGGCTGGAAGCACAGCTGCTTTCTTTTGGAGGCACTGCTATTCCCAGGGTTCTAGGATTGTTAGGCCCAACTGGCACATGCTGCCTCCATCTCATCCTGGCTGTATGGTAATCAATAGTGTCAAAGGCTATAGAGAGGTCAGAAAGCATGAGTATTGATAAAAGGTCATTAGATTTAACAAGGAATTTATCATTGGTGACTTTGAAGGTAGTGGTTCAGCTTGAGCAATAGTAAACCAGACTGCAAAGGGGGAGAAGTCGTGGGGTAGGTAAGTGGAGACATCTAGTACTGACAGTGTTTGCAGCAAGTTTATCTGAGAAGATGAGTAGAGAGACAGGATAATGACTAGTGGGGACAGTAGGATCTACAGCAGGGATGGAAAACTTGCAGCTTTTGGATTGGTTCTGTGAAGTTTGGATTCAGTCAAAGGGCTGTATTTTTCTACATATAGGTCTAAATACATATGTATGTATGCATGTGTTTGTGTGGGGGAGGTGGAGATATACACGTATTTATGTACACACAAAGAGGGTAAGAAGGGCCAGGTACCTTTTTGAATTTATTTACAAAAACTGTATGAAATAATAAAAGTTGGGCTTCTTAGATATGGAGTAAGCTCACCAGATGACCTTTTTCTTTGCCTCTCTAGGGGACGAGAGTTGTCATGTACCTTGCCTGGATTGTTGGGCATTATATTACAAGTATTTCTGCTTGTGTTTTTCCCCCACCTAGACTGTAAGCAGCACTATGACGTAGCCCAACTCTGAATCTCCACTAGCACTGTGCACTATGCTCCTGGCACATTAGACCCTTAACAAATGCTTCCTGCTGCCTTTGGATAGCACAGAGTTTTCTGGGATTTAAAAAGAAACATTAAATCTTAAATATTCCCCTTTAATTGAGGCTTTAACACATGCAGACTAGCCCCCTCATTCTAATAGCCAGAGAACATGAAACCTCAGAGACAGCACTGTGCATGCTCTTGCTTCCTGCTTTAGCTAGAAGGGAAATGAAAGTTTTGATTTGTGGAAAAATACATGGAGCATACTGACAAATTAAGGACCCAGTAGAGAACACTTAGAGCCAAACTCAGAGCAGCAGAGCTCTTGCAGGATGAGATACAATAAATCTACTTTTTGTGTAAGTCAAAAAGGGAGCATACAATAAGTTGGTTAAATAAAAAAATAAAATTAGTTATAGGCTTCTTCTTCACCCTCTCCTGCCTTTAAAGAATAATGAAATGTCAACATGCCAGATTTGGGAGAAATATCTAATACTAAATCAATCTGGGTTACAATCAGAGTAGATCAGGAAGATTTTATAGGATCTCTCAGAAGCTAATACTTGAAAAAATCATAGATCTAGAGCTAGAAATAATCTACAAAGTGATCTAGTAAATCTTCCTTTCCCATGTAACAGTTGAGGAAACTCAGGGCAAAAGAAGAAAAGAAACTTAGCCTAGAGCACACATCAGCTCATAGAGCTAGAAGTGGAAGGTAACTCAGAGGTCAAGGCCATCAAGTCCAACCCCCTCATTTACAGAACAGGAAACTGAGTCCCAGAGAGTAAATGACCTAAGGTCACATAGGGAAACAGAGGGAAATCAATTAGAGAATTGCGCCATTTAAGTGGAAATGGGGAAAACAGACTATAGTGACCCAGTCATCCCTACAGAAGAAAGAGCTTCTCTCCAAATTTTTCTTCTCAACTTCCATTGGGGTAATCTATTGCAAACTGTTAAACAGGCATACGTAATTGGTCTTTGATGTTTGTACACCTCTTCTTTTACAAACTCAGAGGCTTCTGAGCTTGAAGGGAACTTAGATACTAGCTAGTTGTTATGGGATTTAGCACTCAAAGTGATGTTAGAGACCATGTAGTCCAAGTTCAACCCCTTCATTTTACTTAAGAAGAAAGTGAGACACAAAGATGTTAAAGTGATTTGCCCAAGGTCACATAGATAGAACAAAGCAGAGCAAAGGTTCAAACTTAGGTCCTTTGGCTAAAAATCTAGTAATTTTTCTACTACAATATTATTACACTTTACCTTTTTCAGCAGCTTCTCTTGTCCCAAGGTATCTTGTAAAATTGTCCTAGCTTCCCAAGGCCCTGTACTATGGGGCTCACTCTGGACTTCATTAACCAGATTCTAGTCCCAGAACTTTTCTACTTTCATTTAAACCATATTCAAATGGAATGAAATTAATATCACAATTCTCTAATGGTAAGCTCTAACATGTTACAGCACCTCCTTGATTACTCAGAAGTTACTCATTCAATGACCACAAAAACATGGATGAAGAACAAGTAGGCAGGAAAAAAGGAAAAAGAAAAAAAAGAAAGCCCTCTAGGTATATACTAAACGTGACAAACTTTACTCATGGAATGGATCCTGTCTTGCTCTTAGAGTCTATTTACTCTTACTTTGTGCACAATTATTATAGGTGTATTAGCTTGGTTAACTCATTTACCAACAAATAGTAGATTAGGTTCAGAAAATTAAAGGTGGTGCTACCAGAGGGGGGTACATTGATAGCATTTAGAAATGACATGGTGCAAAGACGAAGTGAACAGAAAAACTAAACAACAAACACTAAAAATGGAACAACCTGTGACCATTTAGGGCAATGGGAAAGAGCTTATATAGCTCAACAGATAATTTACTAAATGCCCATACTGTTATTCATATAGTAATAATTATTCATAATAATCACCCTGAGTTATCATGAAAAGACCAATTTAGTTTCAATATATTTTGTCTAGGGGAAGGATGTATGTTTTTAGAAATACTTCCATTCAAAATAATTAACTTTAAAAAAGTTTTGGTATTAAGCCTTAGTTATCTTTGAAATCATTTACAGTATGTGGAACACACTGACTGGGTGATAATGAAAACATCAGGCATTATTATACAGTGTCTCAAAAGCCTTAATGTGGTTTTAAGGTTTAATAGTTTAAATAGCTTAAACCTGCACTAGGAATTTTGGGACACCATGTATATTCAAATTCAGAGAATGTGTTTTTTAGAATAGACAATCAGGGTTTGTCTGTCTTATGGCAGTGACAGAATAGGGATCTAAGTTCAGCATCCCAGTTTGCAAATGGGATAAATACTACCTGGTTCTAAGATAGTTGGAGGATTAATGAGATAACATCACTTACTAAGTAAGCATTTAGAAATCCTTGATACAATGTCACTAGACTGTACTTTTAATCCTGGATCCTTATGTAGTTAAAGGATTATTAGCACAATGCAAACACTAGCCATATTTGTCACTTACTGAGTTAAGAGAACACCTGTCTCCCTTAGAACATATGCCTCAATTCTCTTTTTGTCTCTTCTTCCTCTGTTCCCTGCTGTGACAACCTGGAAAATACATGAAAGGTAAGAGCTAGAAGCAGAACAGAAACATTAGTGCATAGCTTCAAAACTTAAAAAAAGAAAGACACAAATGAAACAAAAACACATAAAAAATGCATTGTAAATCCTGAAAGTTCTTGTTGAAAATTAATATATTGTTGCATTTTTTATTAGTTAATCCAGTAAATGGACTTAGATTCTTAATACTGCTCTTGATTTCTTTAAAAAGCATTTTGCTAATTTTGAAATTCATAGTGATATTGATTGAGACAGAATCCAATATGTCACTATGATTTGGAGGTATCCCCTGGACTCTTGAAGGCTGTGTTAGTCAAGTACAAACTAGCTGGTCCTACTGAGCTTGCAGTTTTCTACAGGCAGGTACACACCACTTGGGACGAGCAATAACTTCATTATTTAGTGGCAGAAATGAGCATAGGTTTGTGATACTAAACTGACTCAGACCATTTGATGTCGACCAAATAAGACCAGAATGAGGTCTTTACCCCACCTTTTAGTGAGGTCCCTGTCAGCTGAATGCTGGATTTCATGCAATGCCTATTTCATCATTCTCTTATTGTGTTTCTAATTCTGTGATTTTAAGAAGAGATTACTCAATGACATATGCCAAGGTCACACTTCTTAAAGATCATACTTTAAATGCCTGTTAGAGATAGTAACTGGTATGGGGAAGTCAAATATTCCAAGGATCACTGAAGCCAACAGTAAAATAGGATCAAACACACTACCGTGCAAAGAAGGTTTCAGTCAAAAAATGCTAACAAGAAGTGACAAACTATTTCTGTGAAGGAGACTGAGAAAATAAGCAAAGGCCTTCAGAAGAACTTGGCAGATGGAGAAATTTATGTTAATTCCTCTACAGTGTTGCAGGGGTTTCTTGAATTTTGAAGAACAGTGAGAAGACTAGTAAAAATCAATTGTTAATTGTTGCTATGAAAAAAAAAACTCTTGGTGTGGGCAGGACAACAGAAATACTGGTATACTAAAGATAGGAAAAGGTAATTCTTCCTCATGAAATTAACTTTTTTTGTAATTCAGGGCTTTACTAAAACCACTGTTAGCAGAAAATCAAATGAGCCTATCACATCTGTACATCTTTATTAGACTGTAAAATATTCACCTTAATTTATGTTTTGGGAATTTTAGTTCAAGTGGTACTAGAAGACTTGTGCCCATTGAAGAATCAAATATACAGATATATTAAGAAACAGAATTGTTCTAGAAGTATAGACATTTCCAAACGGAGATGATATAGTGCCATATAATATGTATGACATGACATACTTCATGAATGGTTAAGAAATATACCCCAAAGATGGAGATAAATATACTTCAGTGGTATGGGAACCTATTGACAATGATTTAAGTCCCATTAAAAACCTATTCGAGCAGTAAGGTGGTGGCAGTGGAGAGAGCACTGGGCCTGAAGTGTGGAAGATTCATCTTCCTTAGTTCAAATCTGGCATCAGATTCTTCCTAGCTGTGTGATGCTGGGTAAGACACATAACCTTGTTTGCCTCAGTTTCCTCATCTGTAAAATGAGCAGGAGAAGGAAATGGCAAACCAATCCAGTATCTTTACCAAGAGAACTCTAAAATGGGTCACAAGGAGTTGATTACTACTGAAAAGACTTTCTTCCCTCAACTCCCCAGTTAATATCCAACCTATAAAAAAACTTTTCCTAATCCCCTTAAAACTAGTGACTTCTCTCTGTGATTATTTCCAATTTACTCACAGTTTACCCCCCTTCACAATTAGACTATGAGCTCCTTAATGGAAGGGGCTATTTTTGGCTTTTCTTTGACTCCCCAGCACTTCCCACAGTGCCTGCCAGAGTAACTGCTGCATTAATAAAATGTTTTTGAATTTGATGGGCCCTAGTGGAATTCAGGCTCATTGTAACAAATCCTCCATGCCTTTGCTACATTTTACCCCTTGGATTCCTCACTCTTGCATCTGAACTACAATCCGCTAGCAGAATAGTTCAAGTTGACCATGGGGTACAGAATACCCACAATTCAGTCTCAACATCTCCAGCAGTGTTTTGGTTAGAAAAAATTAGCGAAACTCAAATTCCCCAGAATTTACAGCGACAGCTCAAACTATTTCTTCCCATAAAGTCTCCAGCAGTACTATCTGCCTGTGAAGGGGGTAAAGTGGTAGTCATATACCTCCTTCCATTCTATATCTTATCTGCAAACTGAGGAAGTTCAATGAGATAACCTTTAATTTTTTAATTAGTATTTTATTTTTTCCCCAGTTTTATGTCAAGAAATTTTTAGCATTCATTTTTACAAGATTTTGAGTTCCAAATTTTTCTCCTTCCCTCTCTTCCCTCCATTCTTCTGAAAATGGCTGGCAGTTTGATATAGTTTATATATGTGCTATCATGTAAAAATATTTCCATATTAGTCACAGTTGAGAAAGAAGAAACAGATCAAAAGAAAAAAAAACACAAGAAAGAATAAAGTGAATTTTAAAATATGCTTCTATCTACATTCAGAGTCCATCAGTTCTTTGTCTGGATATGAATAGCATTTTTCTTCATGGGTCCTTTGCACTTGTCTTAGATCATTGTGTTATTGAGAAGAGCTAAGTCACTTGTAGTTGATCATCACACAATGTAGCTGATACTGTGTACAATGTTTTCCTGATTTTGCTCATTTCACTTTGCATCAATTTGTACAAGTCTTTCTAAGTCTTTTTTTCCTGAAATCTGCCTGTTCATCATTTCTTACTGCACAATAGTATTCCATTATGTTCATATGCCGCAGCTTATTCAGCCATTCCCCATGGGATAACATTTATGATCCTCTTCATCTCTAATATCCTCACTCAAATCCTCTTTACTCTGTGCCATTACCACTCAAGCAGGCGAGAAAAGAATCAGAAGTTGAGAGGGGAGGGAGGAGGGACAGAAGAATAAAGTTAACTGTGATAATTATACTTGCTATTTAAAATATAACGTTTGCTATTTAAAACTTTTTAATAACTTCTCATTTTTAGTATTATTCAACAAAAAAACCAAACAATGGCAAAATTTTTTATTTAGTACTGTATAAGGTCCTGGGGACATTCAAAATTTCCCTAAGACATAATGAACTGTGCTCTCAATCACCATTTCTTATGATTCATATGGTAATGAATGGTATTACTAGAATGAAATTCCAAAACACTGTCAATTATTAAAAAGTTCTTTCTGGGCAGCTTAGGTGGCATAGTGAATAGAGTACCAGCCCTGGAGTCAGGAGGACCTGAGTTCAAATCCTGTCTCAGACACTTAACTAACACTTACTAGCTGTGACCTTGGGCAAGTCACTTAACCCCAATTGCCCGTCCAAAGAGCAAAAAAAAAGTTCTTGGTAAAATACTGAAGACTAGGGGCAAAGGCATTGTTAGCTTTGTAACAATAAGGAAACAAATCTCAAATTATGAAGACTTCAGAAAACAAAGCCATATCTTGGAAGAAAGAAGCTGGTTAAGGAAATGAGAAAAGGACTTATATTTGGACCACAGTTTAAAATAAAATAATAATGGGCTCTTGACCAGTGATGCAGCACAATTAGTAAGATTGCTGGTATATATGTACTTTCCTGCAATCTCACAAATCTAATTAACTTAAAATGGAAGAGAGAAGAGGGAAAAAGCTGCCTATGTGTATCTACCAAACTACATACCATAGAGAGCATGAGTTAAATCAAAGGAAGAATGGCTTCTTCTTATGGAGGAGGAGATGGGATTGCCTTTGGGAAAGTAGACATTTCTAGTGATTCACAAGAGACAAAATTCAAAGAATGACCAATAATAAAACTTGTGGTCTCAGATGTTCATATATACATGGATAAAGAAAGGTCAACTAAAGATCCTAATACAAGAAGGAAAACTGGACTTCACTAGATCATAGATCTAGAGATGACAGGGACTAAAGAGGCCATCTAATTCCATCCCCTCATTTTACAGATAATAAAATGAGGTATGGTTAGGTGAAGTGATTTGCCAAAGGTCACCAAGACAGTAAAAGACAGAGCCAGTATTCAAACCCAGGTCTTTGACTCCAAATTAAACTCATGTTGCTGCTACTTCTTTATATAATACATTTCAGGAGCTGAGGTGTTAAGAGGCCAAATGTGGTGATTCCTTTCACTAATGATTAAAATAGATCGTTATAGAAACATTGACAAATTTGTTCCATTTTTTGTCTATTTGCTGTCCTGCCAGTTTCATCTATGAATGTTCTTGGGATGATGTGACTCATTTGGATCTCACTCCAAGCTTTCTTTAGACTTGTTTTTGCTTCTACTCCTATTTTATAGTTTATAAAGAGATACAGCTCATGATCTCCTACCATTCTGCCCTATAATGTTTTGCAAATGAGTTTATATTATTAACTAGTGCTGCCCTTGGCTGCTATTTCTTTTTGCCCAACAAGGAGTTCAAATGTTTGTTGGCTGACGTGGTTCCTAGTTTCTTTGGGCCTTCTCTTTGTGACATATATTTTACATTTGTTAAAGTTTTCCAGACAAAGGTAACAATCAAGGTCAACATATTTGTCCTTTACTACTTTCAATTTTTTGTCACTGTGACTCATCTGAACTGATCATGTTGAAACTATTTCAAGTGTTTGAAAGGTCTTCTCATTTTTAGCTTTTCTTCTAATTTTATGTTAATTATGATCTTTACTCTAACAATTTGATTGTCTGCACACACCTGATTCTGATATGATTTCTGTATTGGTGAATAGTTGTTTCCTGTCTGTGAAGATGTAGTCAATTTTATTTTCTTTTGCATGTGAAATTCTGTCTTCCTGTAAATCACAGGGTTGGGTTGCTGTCCTTTAAAGTACTCCATTATTTTATGTGCAAAAATGAGATTGAATATATCTTACCAAGTAGGAGATGCGGTTGGACTGTCTTTGAGACATTACAAAGTTTGTTTAATGACCTCAAGCTTCATAGAAAAGGCCCATTTTTATACCAATATGCTTGAGTTATCTAACACTATAGTATCTAAAGAGTTGAAGTTAATTGCTTAAAGGGCAAAAGAGAGGCATTCTGTGAGCCAGGTGCAACACATCACAAACAGAAATCATGCCAGAAAAGCAGTATGAAGATGTCACCATCCTTTGGTGAAGTGGTAGTCATATAAAATGAAGATAGTGTGGTCTCATAATAAGAGTGAGGGACAACCAGTGGGAAAACTAATGTTCCACTGATATCCTTATGACAGAAACTGATGGGAGGGCATGACTCAGAATGGGCAGGCATGGATAGGATGTGATCTGAACTGTTGGAAGGAATACCTAAATCAGTGAGATCACAGATCCGCTGAAGGATTATAGTAAACCACAAAGCCAAATTAAAGACAAGTAGATATGAGTTAAAATATTCTTTCTTCCCAACTACATTATCATGCCATTTGCAGCAGTCACAAGAAAACTACACCTCAGTAATAGACATTTTAAAAAATCTTAGTATCAATGAGACCAAATTGATGGGAAACATGACTTCTGTATAGTTCTGAAAAAGCTGTTAAAGAAATGAACGGATAAAAAGGAGAAGAGAGTAGATTTGTATATTAAGAAGACATACTCCTGTGACAGAATACAAAAAAGGGAAAAGCATGAAGGAGAGAATTGGAGTAACGGGTAGAAAGAAGAGAAACAGGAGAAAAATTCTAGTAGGAGATATATTTATTCCCATGGATAAATTTTTTATCCCTTGGATAAAAATGAAATTTAAGAAACAAATCACAAGCCTGTTACCCAGGTAGTAATGGAATGTCCAACCATGCTAATAGTTACTATCTGCCAATAAACAGAGTAGAAGATGTGTTTGTATATTGTTTTGATGATAATTTTGTCTTTAAAAAGACAGTGGTAGGGAAAAGAAGAGCTATTCTGGAATTTATTTGCACCAGAAAGGTGACTGTTAAAAATTACTAAGGAAAAGAGACCACTTCTTTCAAGAGAATTAATGATAGAGAAGGGGATTGGCAGTATCCTACAGCACAAAATTCTACAAGAGAAGTAAATCCAAAAGGGCATTCTCAAGAAGTAAATTTTGAAGACAGATAATGCAAAAAAAAAACCAAAACGAAACAAAACAAAAACCAATGCCAGTAAAGTAGAATTAAAAGAATAAAGTGACCAATGTGGAGATGTATAGAACACATCATCCAACTTCAGCTTTTCAATGCCTACACATATAGGATGGAAGCAAGGGCAGGAAAAGAGAATGGATAAAATTGACTGGAAGAGACTGGTAAGTATAGCATCAAAAGTTATTCTGTTCAGAATGAACTGAGAATGGCAATACATAATAAGGATAGCAAAAAAGAGTTTAAAAACCTGTATTTTAGAATGTCTGGAAAACAAACAAACAAAAAAGGGTGAGCTGGGCTACCATTAATGCTATGGGTGGATGGAAAAATGAAGAAATCTTTAAATTACTGAAAATTTTAACTACTTTGCTTCTGTCTTCCATGCCAAGGAAAATGAACTCTGGATAATTCTATAGAATAAAATGGCCAATACTGAGTTGGAAAAGAAGTTAAGGCAGAATATAATAAAAAAAACTACCTGCCCTTGATGAGTTCAGATCGCCAGGCGTGTATGAATTACAATCCAAGGAAAGAACTAGGCAGTCAGATTGCTAACGATCCCTGAAAGATTGTGGGTAACAGGAGAGATATAGCAGAAACAGAAAAGGGTAAGTGTTGTCCTGACTTTCAAATACAGAGACTCAATTGTGAAAATTAAGATTCCTGGCAAAATTCTAGAGCATACTAAAGGAATGAATTGTAAACATTTAGAAAGGGAAGCAACGGTGAGTCATGTGACCAGCAAGAGGGTGGGCTGGAAATTCAATCTGCAAACTTTTAAATTTCTAACTTTCCCCTGAAAATAAATTATTTGCCAGTTGTAGAGCAATTATATCTTAATCAAGTAGTACAAGTAAAAGAGAATGCCAAAAAGGTAAAACATTTATATATTAACAACAGATAACTCTAATCCTTAAAGGGGTCACTCAGTAACTCTCCTGTATCAGCCTCTGTGCTTTTGCAGTAGTGAAATAGGAGGATTATTACACTTTTGATTGGGGCTCATGTTAGTCTCTCTACTCTCTACATGCTGCAAAGATGATGTTGTAATGTTCCAACTCCATCGCTGCCCAGTCATGTGTAGCTCAAGAGGAAAGAGGATTTAAAAAGTGCTCCCTTCAGACTGTGGACAGCCCAAGGTTATGTACTATGAAACTGCAGATACTAGGTTTGAAACATCCTCTGCAACCTCTCTCTACCTTGTCAAAAGGAGAAGGTATGGTTCAGCCCAGTTAGAGAAGGAAAAGAAAACCCAGGAAAGTATTTGGTGGGGATTACTGGGGATTACTGTACTGTATTTGAAGAAAGATGAATTGAGGGGGAAAGGTAGTGGTACAGCTAGGTGGTACAGTGAATAGAGCACTGGCCCTGGAGTCAGGAAGACCTGAGTTCAAATTTGGCTTCTGACACTTAACAGTTACTAGCTGTGTGACCTTAGGCAAGTCACTTAACCCCAATTGCCCTGCATTCTCCCCTTCATTTTTTTAAATCTGAATTTCAATTTCCAGGACATATTGGTTAAACTTTTTAAACAAAAAACAGTATATTGTACAAGTGGCCAGGACAAAGATGTCCGGATATAAAGGAAATGCAAACAGCAGAAGAGTATTTTGAACCCATGAGAAATTGAGAATGAAATTGAATAGTATGTTCTGAAAAGCAAAGAAACTCAAGCCAGAGTCTAAAAATGACAAACCCTGAAAGCCACATCGAATTATGAACAACAAATACAAAACTATGGGTGTTCGATAAAAGAGCAATTCCTGCAAAAAAGAAATAACGGTGAGAAGATTAGATTAGAACAACAGAGATACACAAAATGTTAAAAGTATAATTAACAAGGAAAGAATAATGAAGCAAATCACACCATTTTGAGAGAATATGAGAAGAAGACAGAAACAGATAAAGACAGAGACAGAGAGATACTAGCACTTGGGGGTAAAAACACAACGAAGAGTTATCATCAATGGATAACAAAAAATCCACAATAACTTAAAGATGTAAGGAGAACTTGTGAAAGTGATGTTAAAATGGAGGAGAAGAATGAAAGCAAACCTACGACATCCTTATATTTAAATCAGTATATTGTGGGGGCTGGTGTTTCAGAGACAGGAGCATAAATGGGGAAAGAGAAGATAGGACACAGAAGGTAGAACACTCCTATCAAGTACATAGGTAAAGAGTGAAGGGATAATCTTGCTTATAGTGTCCTGTTAAGAAGGACAACTTCAAGCATAAACAGGCAGAGAATGGATCTGTGGGGCTGAATGGAATGCGTAACAACACAACAAGGGTAAAGTACACAACCAAAGAGTTTCTGCCCTCAAAAACTGTTTCCTCCCTGTCTCTTCTGAAATTTTATTCTCTGATTCACTGACATCATGATGGGTTTAATCTTGGAATTGTTAGATGTTACATTCTCTGAGACAGTATTGTGCCTTCGTGAATAATATTCTGACCCAGGAGAAGGGTTGTATGAATTTATACACTTAACTGGTACCCAAAAAGGTGAAAGTAGACATCAATCCCAAGATAAGATGGCAGTCATTAGGAAAGAAAATTATTACGGAGAGGGAAGGGACAAGAACTGAACTGCAAGGTTTTAAAAACAAATTTATTTCAACCATGTGGTACCGCTTCTATGCAACATTAGTTCCATAAAGGATTGTTACTTCTAAGCATGAGTCACAGAAGAACAATGTACCCATGGGGAGACAAGATCTAAAAAAGTAATAACATAGAAATTAGTTAGAAGAGGGAACTCAAATCTAGTCATTCAGAAGCTTTAACCATTTGAAAAACATAGACTAAATCAGGAACAATTAAAGGTATAATCAGTGAATCAAAGAATAAGATTTCAGAACAGACTAGAAGGAAAGAGATTTTTTGAAGAGAAGAAAACAATGGAAAGTATCTTAGAAAAACATAAATTTAAAAGAAATCTATCAAACATCAGAATGTGGTAAGAGAGAGGTTTTTTAACTAACCACTTAAATGAGAACCAAAAAAAACAAAAAGACAGAACAGAAAAGAAATAGATAACTAACTAAATGAAAGGAAAAATAAATAAATAATTCAAGTTTATCACTACCTCTGTACTACTCCCCAACTTAATATTCAATGATTTGAACAATGGGCTCCTAGGGGGTTTGTTCTTTTTCCTAAAGTTACCACTTATCTCTTAATGACCAAATATAATGCTCTTTTCTCAAACCTCTTCCTTCTCAACCACTCTGTTTCTTTTCACACTATTGATCACTCTCTTTGCCTTCAGGGAAGAATTTTGGGGAAAAGATAATGAGTTTAGTTTTGGCCATGTTGAGTTTAAGATGTTTACAAGACACATAGTTCAACCTGTCCAACTGACACCTTGGAGGTATGAGACTGAAAATCGGGAAAGAGGATATGGCTGGATAAAAAGATTCGAGAATAATCTGTCTAGAGATGATAATTTAATCCAAGGAAGCAGAAAAAAATAAATCATCAAGTACAGAAAGAGAAGAAAAGAGGGTCTGATGGAATCCAAAGGATATTTTTTTTATATTTTATTTTATTTATTTTAGTTTACATCATTCATTTCCATGAGATTTTGAGTTACAAATTTTCTCCCCATCTTTCCCCTACCCCCCAACAAAACAGCCATCCCTTTGTATAACCCCTCCCCGAATCTAATCTCTCCTATGTCCTCCCCCATCACTCCTCTAACTTTCCAATAGGGCAAGATGGATTTCCCTTCCACAGTGCCTGTGAATCTTAAGCTCCAGTTGGACATAGTTAATAATAATAGTAATAATAATTGTATATATATGTATGTATATACATATATATTTTTAACATTTGATTATAGACCTTTAAATTCTACATTCTTTCTCTTCCTCCCTCGTCAGCCA
>JAQQSU010004818.1:0-13977 GCA_028627135.1 Pseudochirops cupreus
GGGGACAAAAAGGATCAAAGCAGAGGGAAAAATAGAACTTGAAAGAATTCACCAATCACCTCTTGAAAAAGATCCCCAAAAGAAAACTTCTAGGAATGTTATAGCCAGGTTCTGGAGTTCCCAGATCAAGGAGCAAATATTACAAGCTGCCAAGAAGAAACAATTTGAATACTGTGGAAACACAATTAGGATAACCCAGGATCTAGCAGCTTCTACATTAAGGGATCGAAGGGCCTGGAATATGATATTCTGGAGATCAAGAGAGCTAGGATTAAAACCAAGAATCACCTACCCAGAAAAATTGAGTATAGTGTTCCAGGGGAAAATACGGTCATTCAGTGAGGTGGACAACTTTCAAACATTCTTGCTGAAAAAACCAGAACTGAATAGAAAATTTGATATTCAAACACAAGAAGCACAAAAAGGTAAACATGGAAAAGAAATCATAAGAAACTTATCAAAGTTGAACTATTTACATGCCAACATGGAAAAATGATAATTGTAACTTATGAAACTTTTCTCAGTATGAGGATAGGTGATGGGAATATAAAAGTATGTATATGTATATGTACACATATGTCTATATAGGAGGGTATATATGCATATCAATACATATGGGAGTGTGTGTATATATGTGTAAATAGACAGAGGGCACAGGATCGATTGAATAGGAAGGGATGATATTTTAAAAAGTGAAATTAAGAGGTAGGAGAGGAATAGAATGAGAGGAGACAGGGAGAGACAGAATGGGGTCAATCATTTCATATAGAAGAGGCAAGGGATAACTGTTACAATGGAGGGGAAGAACAGGAAGGCAAAAAGGGAATGGGTCAACCTTACTCTCATTGAATTTGGCTTAGGGAGGGAATGACATATACTCTAAATTGGGTATCTTGCCTTGCAGGAGAGTAGGGGGAAGGGGACGAGAGGGGGGATGATGGAGGGGAGGGCAGCTTGGGGATATATATGTGTGTGTGTGTGTATACATATATAGATATGTATATCAGTGGTTCTCAAGCCTTCTAGTGCCGTGACCCTTTAATACTCGTATGTGGGCGTATCTGCATGTGGGTAGATCCGCCTGGAGATGGATAGAAGAGCGGTGTCTTGGTTACTAAGACCAATGGAAATATATGTCTTCTGACGGTCTTAGGCAACTCCTGTGACCCAAAGGGGTCGCAACCCACAGATTGAGAACCCACTATAAAAGTGGGGTTGGACACTTGGAATGGTAATAGATCTTTCTTGCTAGAAATCTATTGAGCAAATATCCCCCACTTGTTGGGGATATCACACAGGCATTCTTGTTCATATGTAGTTTGGATTAGGTGGTTTCTTAGTTGTCT
This sequence comes from Pseudochirops cupreus, assembly GCA_028627135.1. NCBI lineage: Eukaryota > Metazoa > Chordata > Mammalia > Diprotodontia > Pseudocheiridae > Pseudochirops > Pseudochirops cupreus. The sequence continues at coordinate 1,347 of JAQQSU010004818.1, forward strand.
TCCAAAGGACATCTGGTAATTAGAATCTCAGTTTTATGCTTATAGCCCTGTGCTAGGTGACCATCTGGGCTCTACTACTGGCTTTGTCACTAATTACTTGTTTGATTTGGGGAAAGTCATTTCACTTCTGTGGAACTCACTTTCTTCATCAATAAAATTAGATGTTGAATTAGATTAAGGGTTCTTAACCATTTTGGTATCCATTAACATGTCCCCCTCAGCAGTTTGGTAAAACCTGTGGACCCCTTCTCAGAATAATATTTTTCTTTTTAAAGTATTTCTTTTATTATTATTGATTATTATTATTATTTTCAACATTTACTTTTATAAGATTTTGTGTTCCAAATTTTTTCTCCTCCCCTCCCCCTAAGACAGCAAGTATCTGAAATAGGTTATACATGTACAACCAAATTAAACACCTTTCCATATTAGTCATGTTGTGAAAGAAGAATCAGAGCAAAAGGTAAAAACCACATGAAAGAAATTTTTTTTAAAAAGGTGAAATCAGTATGTTTCAATCTGCATTGATTCCATAGTTCTTTCTCTGGCTGTGGATAGTATTTTCAATCATGAGTCTTTTGGAATTGTCTTTGTGTACAATTTGTCATTGTATTGCTGAGAAAAGCCAAGTCTATCAAAGTTGATGATTGGACAATGTTGCTGTTACTGTGAACAGTGTTCTACTGGTTCTATTCACATCACTCAGCATCAGTTCATGTAAGCCATTACATATTTTTCAGAATAATATTTTTTAATGCACAAAAGGAAATACATAGAATTACAAAAGAAACAAATTGCATTGAAATACAACTATCAATTTTTTTTGTGAAAGACAAGTTTATAGATCCTAGATTAAGACCCTTGATTATTAGATGATCTCTAAGGTCTCTTCCCAACATTCCATGGAGCTAGATTTAGAGTATGGGGTCAACATATCCGATAATTTTCTAGGAACATCTTAGGATGATTAATTTTGAAAATGTTCTGGATAGACTCATTCCTGTTTCCCAGCCATATAGGTCACTTATAGTCACATTTTAGGTAACAACTAGCAACCATACTCTCCCCAAACAGGTCTAATGGTTAGAACTCATGAGGCACTTAATGTCCCCTGTACTGGGATGATACTAATATCTTTCCCATCAGTTGACCATGATTTTGCCTCCCTTGGCTTTCTCACTAGAAGTTGCTATAATGAAGACTTTTTCCTTTGTGTTAGAAACAACCAGGTGCATTGACATTGTCTCCAGAAAGCTCTGTTTAGATTGAACCAACTTTACCTGGGAAGGGAGGGAGGACCCTAGGAATCTTATCTAAGCCTTTTTTCCTAAGCACCTTAGCAAAGAATAGCATGTCAGATTATTTCATAGTAACCCTAGAAGCCACAGAAGACCTGGTCTTCAGAAAATAAGACAAGAATGTAGAAGTTCCACTAAATCCAGAGTGAGATAGTTTGGAGGTACTGATGAGGTGCTTGGTGCTTGTGCTTGGATCCAGTTCCAAGATCTTATTTCTGCCTAGCTTCAAAACACTATCCCTGACGGTTTTCTCTGCAGCCCAAGAAAACTATGCCTAGCAATAACTCATGAGTGGGCCACAGTAAAACAAACTTTTTTTCCCTGTCATAAGAATAAGCTGACCACTGAAGAAATTCTCTTGCAAAAACAGGACTATCTTGTAACCACTGAATTATCATGTATTGATTCCCAAAGTTATCATATTCAATCCAGAGGTCAAGCTATAAACATCAACTCTCAAAGCTACCTTGCTATAGACATAACAGACCAAAAATACACCCCTGAGAAATTCCTTGCCCTGGTTTCCAGTAGTGAATGACTTCTGTAACCAAGGTTGTAAGTTTTCACCTAATTAGCATATCTGTCAGATAATTCACTACTTTTCCTATATAAGCTTCAGCATCATTCCTGTTAGGTTGCAAGTTCCTTAAGGACTACAAGTTCCCCCAAGGAGCTCTGCTTGCCATATTGGGGTTACAATAAACCTTTGCCACCTTGACTTAAAGAATGCTTGAGTCTGTGGATTCATTCCAGACAACTCTGTCCAGTACTCTGGTCCTTGGGGGGTCCCCAAACTCCTTAATCTGTGTCATTTCTTTTTTTTTTTCCTATTAAAATTTTTTTTGGTGCATCATTTCTAATAGTGTACTACAAGACAAATAGTGTACTACAATGGCGGGGGGGTGTCTTCTGCATCCAGGAAGACCCTAGTAGGTCTTGGATGAAGAGCACATAGGGCAGGGGTTCTTAGCTTACTTGTTGGTTTAAAAAAGATTTTTGTGTGTGAGTGTGTGATAACTGTATTTCTATATCATTGCTTTCTTTTGTAATTCTCTATATTTTATTTGTGTATTGAAAAACATTATTTTGAGAAGGAGTCCATAGGCATATGTTGCCAAAGGGGTATATGACACAAAACATTGTTAACCTCTGATTTAGGATGAGCACCTGGGGTGGAGGGATATTACCTAAAGCGGATAAAGGACACTAAAAACAGAATTTGCTTACTTTATAATTTTGCCTCTGACCAGCCTTTCCTATATGGTCCACACATAAGAGGAAATGTGATCCTGGTGAGCAAAATTGCCTACACATCTGCATTTTGGGAAAGGCTAAAGATACTAAAGAGTCATTATTCTTCAATCAGAAGAGTTGGAAATTTTGACCTCCAAACCTATTTGAGAAAGAACTTCCTTGTCCTTTATTAGTAGCAAATTCAGCATTATCTAACTCCTGTCAATGAAGGAGATGTTTGCACCTTGAAAGAGTGATTAAGTATGTGCCCTGGTTAGATTTCAACAAAATTCTAAGGTCATGGGACAGAGATAGAGACTATGAAGTGAAAAAGTGGGGCCGTACTTTGGAAGGAATCAAAGGTTTTGAATAGTCACATATGAGAAGGTTAGTCACTCCTCTATTTGCAGGAGACTCCAAAGAGAATTTGAGAAATGTAATTGACTAAGTCATAATAAGTGAGATAGGGCAGGTAGGTTGCTCAGTGGACCTAAAATCTGTAAGACTCATCTTCTGACCTCAGACACTTACTAGCCCAGTGACCCTGGGCAAGTCACTTGACCCTGTTTGCCTCAAGTTCCTCATCTATAAAAAGAGCTAGAGAAGGAAATGACAAATCACTTCAGTGTCTTTGCAAGAAAACCCCAGCGGAGTTACAAAGAGTTGAACATGACTGAACAACAATAGTAAGTAAGGGTGTAATCCCTAACTGAAGGAACTCAGTCTCTGAATCAGGAGGAATCACTGAATAGGAGAGGCTATATTTTGCCTAGGACAGCAAGGTGGCACAGTGGACAGAATGCTGCCCTTGCAATCAGGAAGACATGTTCTTAAGTGCAAATCTGATCTCAGACACTTACTAGCTGTGTGACCTTGGGCAAGTCACTTAACTATTTGCCTCAGTTTCCTCATCTGTAAAATGAGCTACACAAGGAAACCACTTCAGATCTCTGCCAAGAGAACCCCAAATGGGGTCGTGAAGAGTTGGAAATGATTGAACAATAAAAACATTTTTTTTTTACCCTCTGCCTGGGAGGTGATGATCGAAGCGCAAAGGTCAAAAAAGAGAGGCTTCTGCTCATTCTAGACTAAGGATCTCTCCTTTTAATGAAAGAATACAGTAGTCCTACTGCTAAAAAGAATGCTATCACACTTAGGAGCAGAAGAGCCCAGCAACATCCAGGTAATCCAGAGGTTGTGTTAAGGTTTTGGAGGTTTAGGGGTTCTTGAGACTCTAAAATACCAACATGCTGGGTCCTGCCAACTGAATTTGACTCAAGCTTTCTCTCAGCCAAAGTAAACAAAATACATTAAAGATTCACCGTAATGGGTAGACTCTTAAGGAGCTGTATTGGTAATGGAATTTGGAGATGCCCCTGTATTGGCTTGGTTTTGGGGTTGAATGCTAAAATCCAGAGCTTGTGAATCCTACTTGTGGGATGGACTTGTTGACATGAAGAGAGAGGGCTGAACTGGGAGGAGCTGTGAATTGGGAGAGAGGCCTAAGCCTAGAGAAGGCCTAACCCTAGAAAGACTTTGGGAGAGCAGTATCCAGTATCCTGGAGCCTGAGTTGCTGAGAGAAAGACTACTAAGAGCCTGTTGGAACTGCCACCCAGAACTGTCAAGAACTGAGGAGGCATGGCTGTGATGCTGGTGTTTTGTCTGTCTGTTTTGATGTTGTTTTGGTGATGGTGAAGGACAGTGCTGCTGTTGTAGAAGTCCTGAAACCTGGCTGTTGGTTCAGAAGCCCTGAAGGAGGATTTTCTTGTGGTACCTGCACAGAAATCCTAGAAGAAGGCCTTGCTGATGTTTTCAGGGGTTCTGGGACTGTTCTACTGGCAGAGAGTGACTTGATGAGGACACTGGCTACGGCTTTGTTGAGCCTTGTCTCCCCAGGAATGAAGATTGCTGAGGGCTTGGCTCCAGTGAAGATGAAAGAAGGCCCTTTCCTTCGGTATTCAATGCTGAGCTTAACCTTGTAACTTAAAAGTGAATGGCCTTTTGTGTTCTCCTGCCCCTTTTGAGATTCAGGGGTGGGAAGCCTTTGAGTGATTGACCAAATGAATGTACTTTGTTTAAAATTGGAGACTAATCTCCATTTGAGAAGAGACTTTTGACTGACTAAATAAATGTACTGTCTAGGGGTGGAGTAGTACCTGGATTGAATTGAGAATTTACTTGCTAAAGGAACAAATTACACTGTATTTTGACTTTCTCTGTTCTGTGAATGTTTGCTGAATAAATGGGGTTTACTATGCTGGTAATCCGAACCTTGGAAGTTGACTTTGCTTGGCATTACAGGAGCCTAAGTATTTGTGATGCTTGTATTGGACAAGCAAGGCAGAACAATATGAAACAGACTGAATCTGAGTCCCTCATGGAGGCAAGATGGATCTTGTATTATAGAAAGATTGAGGGAGGATTTAGGGGTGGCCTCCAGGAGAAGTTTGGGGAGGGTCTTGAGGAGAAGTCTAAGGAGGATCTTGAAGAACTGAGGTCAGACTCCAGGAATAGGATTAAGGGTGGGAAATAGCTGAAGACTACCTGCAGATGACAGACAATGGAAGCCTAGGCTAGTTTAACGGTAACAGATTTGGATATAGATATTTTGACAGGATCAAGTGTGGGAAGTAACTGGACGATGGCAGCCTAGGCTAGGTTAAGAGTAACAGAGATTTGGGCCTAGCAATAATGAAAGGCTTATTGTCTCAGGCAAATCCCTCATCAAGTGGAAAGATTCAAGGGGGTTCCCAGAACCTAAACCCCATCAGCTGGTTGTGATGGAGACTGCATCTGGTCATTGATGAGCGAGCCTACCATGTCCAATGGACCTGTACAACCAGCAGAAACACCATTCCCTAAGAACATCCACTGAAACCAAGCAGCAGAATCCTTTGTCTATCAGTGAGCCTGGTTCTTGGATATAGAGTTTTTTCCTTTTCATATATGATATTCCAATGTTTCTTTTATTAATATCAGATACATAGTACTATATGATTTTAACTGTGATTCCTCAATTGTAGCCTGTCTCTTGTCTGTTTGCAGTATTTTTTTTTTTGACTTGGGAACTCTAGAGTTTGGCAGTCACATTAGTAAGAGAATGTTAAATTTAGGGTTTCTTTTTCATGGTAATCTTAGAGTTCTTTCTATTTTCCCTCCAATTCCAATTAATTTTCTCATTATTACTCAAAATATATTATCTTGTCTTTCATTTTATCCTGCTGTTCTGCGGGGCCAATTATTTAAAAAAAGATTTTATTGATATCCTTTGCTTTTACATGACTTAGATTTTCCTCTATATTCTTCCCTATCTTCACTCCTATTAAGCTATCTTTTATTACAAATGATATTTTTTAAAAAATGAAATAGGAAAATAGAGAAAAATGAGCAAAACTGAGGAAAACATTGAAAAATTAAATTGTTATATACAGTGTTCCTTACCTTTAGACACCTCACCTCTACAAACGAGCAGAGGAACGGTGTCTCATTATCGCTTCTTTGGGAAAAAGCTTGTTCTGTGTAATTTTGTAACATTTATCTTTTATTATTTTGTAGTTTTTGTTCTTCCCATTTACACTGATATAGTCATAATTCATAGTTTTCCTGAGCCCAGTAATTCTTCAATCTTCTCTTTGGACCTTGTTTTCATTTTAGTTGTTTTTTCATAGTCTTTGAGAGGCTCAAGTATTATACCAATTTTGCTATTTTTGACTTTGAATTTTTTCTTCTGAGTCTCTCTTTGAAGAGGGTGGTCATGAAATGATGAGGTATAGGGTTAGGGGTATGTGAGACTCCAAAATACCAACACGCCAGGTCCTGCCAAATGAATTTGACTTAAGTCTTCTCTCAGCCAAAGAAAAGCAAAGCTTATTTAAAATTTGCCATACTGGGTAGGCTCTTAAGGAGCCTTGGTATCTGTAAGGCTTGTATTAGACACAGAGCAAGTCTGCACTAGAAAATTCTATGATGCTCTCACACCACATGGAAGTAAGATGGGGTCTTACATACAGAAAGGTTGTAGGAGGAATCTAGGGGTGGTCTAGAGGAGGAGTTTGGGGAGGGTCTTCAGGAGGAGTCAATGAGATCAGACTCCAATAAATGAGTGAAGTTGCTGGAGGCTACCTGAAGATGACAGACAATGGTGGGCTAGGCCAATTCAAGGGTGTAACAGTTGATTTGGGTATAGATATTTTGGGAGGATCGAGGGTGGGGGCTAGCTGGATAATGAAGGGCCAAGCTAGTAGCAAGGTTTGGGCAGAGCTACCATGAAAGGCTTATGGCCTCATGCAAGTGCCTCATCAAATGGGAAGATTCAATCAGAGTTCAAGGGGGTTCCCAGAGCCTGTACCTCATAATCTTTACCTAAAGTAGTTTAAAATTTTTAGTAATTTTCACTTACTCAATCATTTCCTTAGTCTGTCTGATGTGGTACAGGGTCTGGGAACCCCCTTGAATCTTCCCACTTGATAAGGCATTTGCCCGAGGCCATAAGCCTTTCATTATCACTAGGCCCAAATCTCTGTTACTCTTAACCTAGCCTAACTTTCCATTGTCCAGCTACTTCACACTCTTGATCCTATCAAAATTTCTATACCCAAGTCTCTTACCCTTAAACTAGTTTAGTCCTATATGTCTGTCATCTCCAGGTAGCTTCCAGCTATTTCCTACCCTTAATCTCACTACTGGAGTCTGACCTCAGTTCCTTCGAGACCCTCTTTAGACTCTTCCTCAAGACCCTCCCCAAACCTCTTCTCTAGGGACCCCTAGGTCCCTCCCACAATCTTTCTGTATGTAAGATCCATTTTTTCCTCCATGAAGTGGTTGAGATTCATTCTAGCTCAGATTTAGTTTGTGTCATTATCCTGGTCCCCTTCTCCAATATAAACATCACAAATACTTAGGCTCCTTAAGAATCTACCCATTATGGTGACTCTTTAATAAACTTTGTTTTACTTTGACTGAGAGAAAGCTTGAGTTGAATTCATTTGGCAGGACCTGGTGTGTTGGCATTTTGGGGTCTCAAGCACCCTTAAACCTCCAAACCTCAATATCTCCACTCTATTGTCCCTCCATGGAGTCTTAAGTTCAGAATATTTGTTTTGTTGATCCTTTGTTTCCTATGAGGACCAATGACATTATGAGGTGATGTTTTAACTTGCCTGTGAATTGGATTTAAGTGAGGCAGTGTTGTGCAAAGTTGTCTGAACAATTACCCCACGGAGGGTTGGAAGACCCAGACTGAATGTTTTCTGAGGGCTAACTCTACTAGGGATGGCAGTTGAAGGTTCACCACTACTCCCACCTCCCACCCACCCCTCCCACTCTTATTTTGAAGCTCCTCTTTTTTCTGTAACTTTTACAGACACAGACATATGGCAAACAAGAAGATGAAACCAGCCATATAAAGGCCTTTGTTTCAGTGTAGAACTTCTGGTTCTCTGCCAGTCCTCAGGCTGGAGCCTTTAGCCCTTAGACACCTTAATGTCAGCAGGAACTCCCAACCTTTAGTTGCAGGAGAGTGGCAAGTAGAACACAGTAGTCAACAGTTCCATCTTATGCTATAGCTCAATTTTTTTTTCAAGGGGATTACCTTATGGAGTGTCTTTTCATTATTCTCCCTAGATGTTCCTTTGTTTTCATTTGGCACATTTCTTACTATTTTTGAGGCATTTACTGGAGGGAGCTAGGTTTGACTGTAGTCTATTATTCCACCATCCACCTTTATTTCCCACTTGACATTTAGAGATTTAAGGTTAGAGGGCAACAAAATACTGGTACAGGACCCTAAGGTCCTTCTGATCTGTTAATGAAAGAAGCTCTTTAATGACAAAGGTACTACTTTTAACAAATCACCTCTTCTGATGCATTCAATGCTCCATTAAAAATATATTAGTTTAAGACCAGATGAAAATCTGCTTATTTTATTATAATTTTTGAACCAGTTAAATGGAGCTTCTTTCTTTGAATTCCTCATATATTTAAATTCCAAGGGGAAAAAGTGATTGGTAGACTCCATGCTGATTCCGTCTGAAGTTTCAAAAGGATTTGAGAAATGAGTTTGACAGAATCGTTTTGTTGGCCAGATTCCTTTATCTCTTACTCTTCCCTTTCACAAATAGCCAGCGCTATGGAAAGACTATAAATATTAAATGCCAACACCTATCAAAAGAGAATGAATGCTGATAGTCTGGCAATTAGGTTTTCTTAACACCTCAACTTTTAATTTTTCGAAGTAGGAGAAAATGCTTCAATAACATGGCCTAAACTCATTTTGAGGAACGAAGTGTCAATTGGATTTATGCCAACACAAATCAGTAAAAAGATATTCTCCCAGACCATATGCTGAAGGCTGTGTCCTTTTACTCTCAACTCTCCCAAGTAAATCACATCTGTCACTGCTAAACTGGTGACTGTTAGGAAAGCATTTTGAAGATGAAAAAATGTCATAAGAATGCCAAGTATTATTGCTGTCATTATATTTATTAAAGCTGAGTGTCTCCTTGTTTATAGAAAATTTGATAGTTTCAAAAGTGACTTAGTTGAAGGGGCACAGTTAAAGGAAGTCAGCAATAAATGGTGAGGTTGGACATGATATCTAAGCTACAATGTCTAAATCCTATGATTCTATAGTATCGGTAAAAGAACCATCAAAATACTGCTTATTCTCAAATGACATCAGGAAGGCAAACTCCCCTCCCCTCTCCTACTCCTCTACCTTCTCCTCCCTCCCTTCCTCTCCCTTGCCCTGCTCCCCTTTCTTCCCCTTCCCTCATCTCTTCCTTTCCCATCCCCTTCCCTTCAGTTTCCTCTCACTCCTCCCCTCCTTCCTCTTCCTCCGTCTACATGGAGTATCATACTCTTACCTGCAGATGCTCTGGCCAAAGGAATGTAAATCTGATCTCTGAAATCTTTAGTTTATGGGCTAGATTTCTTTCTTTAGGACCTTGCCTTAAACCCAGATCACTTTGGTTCTCATTGATTGGCCAACAGTAGGTCCCAGCCCAAGTACCACATAGTAGTTGTTTGGGCCCTGGTGGCTCAGAGTGAATGTAAATAGTAACTGTTTCTGCTTTGGCCAGAAACTCTGAGGGTCTTCTCCTCCCAGAAGGATTTTTTTGGGGGGGGGCTATGTAAAAGAGGCCATTTTTGGCCTCATTTCTTAAGTAACCTTAATGACTGAATGGGCATTGCCTCAGTCAAACTGAGACCTGGGAAAGACCCTAACTTAAAAACTTAAAGATCCAGGGAACCGATTTATATCTTGCCACTGGGTCCAGATGGCTCCTGAGTGCCCCGGCCTGCGGGGCACAACGTGGACCCTAGAAGAGAAAGAGGGACGGGGGACAAGAAACACGAAGAATGGAGACAAGACAGGCTTTCTGATCAAGTCTCATTTATTGTATGCAAGGGCATGAGTATATAAGGAAGTAGAGGATTTCCACAGGTAGATAGGCCATAGGATGTTCCAGTGAGATAAAACATTCCAGGAAACGGTATGCAAGGAAGTTGGCCAGCCACGATATGTTCCGATAAGATATTGTAAGACATGACCAGGTGTTATTACAAAATACTAGAATTTTCCACTGGCCCCCAACACCTGAGGAGAAAGTGAGGCTGGTGATTTTGCAGAACCCTCCCTCACTTAAATTCAATTAATTTGCAAGCCATGGCATCACCTTTCTGATGTCATAGTCCTCTTTGAGAATGAAGGACAAACAACAACAAGTCACTGGACACCCTTCCTAGCCCATCCCAATCAAGTAAAGGTGCTGAATGAGTCCCTAGCCTTGCCCTGCCTCCCATAATATCTGCCCCTTAAAGGAGTTGAAGGTCTTGCTCCTTGGAAAAGAGAACTCCTTTATCCCTCTATTTGAAGTTCCACCCTTTTTGCCAAGATGTTCCTCCCATCTCATTTCTGGAACTGTCTTCTACTTCTACAGAAGTAGAAACTCTACAGAAACCCCTGCTAGATTTGGGATAGTGTGCCAGAAGTCATGGTAATAATTGTGGAGTAGGGAAGAGTTTGGGAGAGAGAACTATTGTGGTAAATTCCTAGTAAGCCTGGTTAAAACTTGAGCTATCTTTTATCATTAAAAGCAATGTTATAAATATTAGTGTAGCATAGCATAGCTTGGCATGGCATGACATGGTATGGTATAGTATAATATGTTAAATATGATATGACACATAATATAGTGAATATAGCAACATACATATACTATAGCAATATAATATAATATTATGTGAGAGATATTATTAATATAATACAATATACACTCCAAATTTCCTACAAGAGACTTAACAAACAGATTTTTGGAACATTACCTTGTGGTAAGTTTGAAATTGCTTATACTCACGATCTTTCTTCATGTTTATAACATGGACGAATTGGACTATAAGGGCCATTTCTTGGAGCATGTCAAATAGTCTCTGCTTGCTTCTGGTTGCTACAAGGGAACCTGGGAGGGCTGGTTTTCAGTCACATGTGACCTATCATTGAGATTCCCATGACTGGCTCCTAAGTTGGAAAAACTTAAGACACAGGAGACTTTTAAAAAGAGGAAAGGAAAGTTTCCAATTGGTGTTCCTCTTGGCTGTGGTTCTTGGGTGGCAATAAATGATTCCAGTGAAGGGTAGAGAAAACTTGTTGCAATGATATCATGGTGACCCTACATGAGTCATAGACTTATTCCAGGTGCCCTTGCTGGCCTTTGCCTTTTTATGTTTGTTCTCTACCTTTCTTAGGTGAATGAGTATCCTGAAAGGGATGTGTACTGACAACCTCATGAGCCTAAGCGATCTGGAAATCCTCTTTGAGTTCCCATCAACCTCTGATTAGCTGAATAGCAATGAGAATGTCTGACAGCAGGGGGAAGTGTCTGCATCAGATAGAGAAGCCACTTGGAAAAAGATCAAGTTTGGCTGTCTGGACAATGCCCAGGACAGAGGTAAAATGTGAAATGTGAAATTTCTAATTGTTAGCATTGTACAACTGCTCTAAATTATGATGAGCCTTCAAATATTAGCTTCCCAGCAAAGTGTAAGGATAATATAAAGTTCCTGAATGATGTTCTAAGCAGTCCGTCAACAGGTATTGGGGTTCTTTTTACTTTTGGCATGACTTTTTGTGTAGCAATAAATTACATGTCCCTAACTGTTTTTTTAAATTCTGTTCTAAGTGGTTTTTTTTTCACTCTCCCTCTCATTTCTGAGAAATCTCTTAGACTTTTGAGCCATAGATATTACTATAAACTACAATAGCTATAGCTATTACTCCATTCCTTCAGGATTATGGTAAGGGGGTATGAACCAATAAGTGTAAGAATGGGGAGCCCCATCACCTAAGGAGAAGCCAGTCCTCCTCAGAGATGATGCTGGGGACAGACTTCAGTGACTGATTTATAGATGAAGTTTAGATGAAAGTTTGCAGGTGCCTAGCCCTTCTGTGACTTATGCTAGATTTTTTAAAGCTTTCTTTTTCAACAATTTTTAAGTAGAAAGCTTTATAGTTTAGAACCACCTTCTTTAAAACAATTTGGAAATAAAGCTAAAGTGTGAGAAAATATGGCATTATAAATGTTATTCCTAAGGAAGAAAGTTTATGTTGAATAAGGACACCATTCATACTATCTCATTTGTGCCTCATTTCTTAGGATCTTAAAGTTGTAAGGGACTTTAGATATTGTGGTAGGCCAAAATATTCTTGGGAGTCAGTTTCTAAGTAGATGTCTTTGAGATTGCAGCTTTGGCCTCCAGCTTTGAAGCCTGCTCTCACATCTTGATAAGAGTCAACTGACTTTCCCCATGACTTCCTGGGGCCTTGATGACAAAGCCTTAACTTATCCAAGCTACTTTCAGGGTATGACAGACTATTATATTGATAATAAAATTCTAGCATATGATTAGGATAAGAGTACTTGAATCATTGTCTTTTGGATCTTTAAAAACCTTGTTCAAATTGTGAGGAGAGAGAGGATTAGACTGAGAGGAGACAGGGAGAGTCAAAATGGGGTTGAGCATGGAAGAGGCAAGAGAGAATTGTTACAATAGAGGGGGAAAAGAGGAAGGCAAAAGGTAAAGAGTCAACCTTACTCTCACG
>JAQQSU010004819.1:0-13977 GCA_028627135.1 Pseudochirops cupreus
CACCACTACCCCTATTACCACCACCGCTACTACTACCACTATTATCACTACTACCATCACTACTACCAACACCACTACCCCTATTACCACAACTACTACTACTACTACCACCACCACCACCACTACTACTACTACCACTTCTACTACTATTACTTCAATGCTTCTACTGCTACTACAACTATAACTACTACTGTTATTACCATCACCACCACCATTACTACCACCATGACTATTACTACTACTACTATTTCCATTACCACCATCACCACTACTTCTGCTTCTGCTACTATTACTACCACTACTCTCACTATCATTGCCACCCCACCACTATTACTACTACCTCAACTATATTACTACTACATAGGTTCATTGGGAAAGAGGATTGGATGTTTAGCAAATCCAAATGCAAATTTTTTTTGGGGGGGGGGTCTAAAACCTTAAGATAGTTCTGTATATGTGGAGGCATGTCTAGATCTTTAGAGGAGAGAGGGGCTCACCAAAGTATTAGGGACATGTATTTTTCTGTCTTCTTTCAGAGTCTCTACCATCTTGGGGAGCCTCTGTCACCTACATGGACTCACCTGAGAATGAAGGAAAATAGTCTTGGCTCTTCAGGATCTCTCTTGATTCTTTTTTCATTTTTGCATTTTTTCCTGATGGCGTGAAATAAAGACCATCCTATATATAAGACATATGGTTAGCCTGAGAGTGTGTTACAGGAGCTAAAGGCCCTTTTTACCCACATCTGTAGGACCTAGGTGTGAACTATATTCTTACATTCCCAGGGGACATCCTGGGTGGGGGAGATCCTGGGTAAGAGCATGATAAGTCCAATTCTGAGGTTTCCCAGGGGCAACACTGGGCACAGATAGGAACCAAAGACTAATTTGTGCAAGGCCCTGAAGATTGATCCCTATCCTTATAAATACAGAATATATGGCTCTGGGCCACAGGTTAGAATATGTAATTTAAATCATTCACTTATGTATAGTGATAGGATCAGAGATCATAGAATTATAGATGTATGGTAGTTGAGACCTTAGACATCATCTAGTCCAATCCTCTCATTTTACAGATGAGAAAACTGAGGCCCAGAGACATTAGTTGACTTGCCTAAGGTCTTATAGGTAGTAAATAGCGGACATAGGATTTGAATTCCAATTATAGCACTCTTTTCCACTATTTCAGATGCAAAAAAATTGATTAATTTTTTTTGTTTGGTTTTTTTTTTGAGGCAATTGGGGTTAAGTGACTTGCTCAGGGTCACATAGCTAGTAGGTGTCTGAGGCCAGATTTGAATTCTTGACTCTGGGGCTGGTACCCTATTCACTGGAGAAAATTAATTTTAAAGAACTTATTTTGGGAGGTGAAATTGATAGGTATGTGGGAGTGGTGGGAAAAATGGAAGGAAAACAGGGAATACTTAGAAGATGTGATCACTATAGGAACAGGTTGGTCCTGATAGGAGAGGAACACTTCTTTATGTCCCCAGTTCTCCCCTTCATGATAGAGTTAGTATAAGCAGATGGCCATCCTTTAGGGCTTGGTGATAAATTGCAACTTCACAGCATTAAATAGTGTTCTCCTGGCCCAAGAGCAGACCTGCTATTTCTAGATCCCAAAAGTAGCAGAGTCACTTCCTCATTAAAAACAAGGAAAAGATAGTCCTGCTCCCTTCTGTCCTGGTCCATCTATATCTGGCTATTGTGTCCAGTTCCAGGCATAATTTTATCAAGGACAGAAAAGGATGACTGGGACAGTGAAGCCTGGAGACCAGACCACAAAAAGATTGATTGAATGATCCAGGAATATAAGAAGAAAAGACTTGGGGGAATGGAAGAAATGTTATAGTTGTCTTCAAGTGTTTGAAGGACTATTATGTAGAAGTACTGAAGATGTATTAGATTTGTCCTGCTTGGCCCCAGAGAACAAAACTTGGAGCCAGGGGTGAATGTTGCAGAGAGGAAGATTTAAGCTGGATGTAAAGAGAAACTCATTAATCATTAGGGGTATCCAAAAGTAGCCTAAACTGGCTTAGGAGGAGGTGGGTTGCCTCCTGCTGGAGGTCTTCATGTGGGTGATTATTTGTCAGGGATCCTGGAGAGAAAATTCCTCTTCATATTGGGGTCAGACAAGATGGCTGGAGGATCCCTGAGGTCCCTTTCAGCTCTGTGATGGTATGAACTTGTTCCTGGTGAGGAATTGATGCATGTGGAGAAAACTCCTCGTCCTGTTATTTGCAAGTAAGCATGCATACGTTTCACCCACTGTTCTTTGCTGCTGAGTCTACATTTTCTTTTTATTCTTTTTTGGGTCTGCATAGTAGAAAAGGTATGAAATGGTCTCAAGGAGCATTTGTTTCCACACATCAGTGAACAGTTCTCCAAGAATAATTGCTTTTACTTGCCAAAAGCAGACCTTTTAGTAAAGGTCGAGTCTACCAGTATTGCAAATAGACCCTAGCTCTGTGTTGTCTAAGACTCCCTGCCTCTGTACCCCCCCCATACATACTCGATGACATTTTAAGAGGGGGCAGAGAGATACACGATAAGAGAACTGTCCTTTCGTGCCTCCTTCCTCCCTGTGTGCACAGGCCTCACATCTTCTTCAGGGTAAAGTGTTTGCCAGAAGGCTTGGGGGAAGTTGAGGAAACAATGAGTTTTTAAAAGCCCGGGGCCCCCACACTAAGACTGTTTAATGAAGGATTGATTCTTAAGGTTGTTTGGAATGTGTTGTTCCTTTAAATAAGGAGTCTTCAACCTTGGGTCTGTGAAGTTGGTTTTAAAAATATTTTGTTTTAATATGTTTACCACATTTCAGCATAATTGATTTTCTTTGTAGTCCCTTGTATTTAATTTTATTTATTTAAAAAACTTTTTTTTTCTGAGAAGGGGTCCATAGGCCACATGGCCAACAGACTCCATGATACACAAAAATTAGGTTAAGAACATTCGCTTCACATGAGCTGTATCCTCATCTAGAGAGGCAAGTTGCTCTCATGGAGGGAGTGTCAGGTCTGGATTCAAATGCTGGCTCTGACACTTGTTGGGTGATTTACCTTGGGTAAGTTTTATGGATGCAAGTCCATGCATGTGGATGCATGTGGATTCATGGACCATGAAGGCTTTGGGTAATTCGTTTAACTTCTTTGATCCTCAGTTTTCTCATCTGTAAAACAGGGACAATAATGCATATACTGCTTATCTCAGAGGGTTCCTGTGAGGAGGGCTCTTTGTAAGCTACAAAGCATGTTTATAGCTATAGCTGGAGAACTGTCTCTAATCTGCCAAAGGATCATGGCCAGACTGAGGGAGATTGTGTATCAGTGGCCATTTTCAAATATTGGTTCAGGGTTTTATTCCTTATTCACAGTCTAGATGACATTGATGTTACCAAAGTTTGTGTTTGTCCTTTCCTGAAGAGGACCCTGCCATCAGGGAAGTGATGACATGACTTGTAGTTGACTTTGATTTGAGTGAGGGAGGGCTGTGCAAAGTCACCAGCCTCATTTCCTCTTCCAGAGCCATCTGGATCCAGTGGCCAGCTATTCATCAGGATGACTGGAGGTGAGCTAGAATGCAATGGGAGACCCTGGCCCTTTTAGGCTAAGACTTTTTCAGGTGCTCACTTTGAGTGAGGTAATGCCCATTTAGTGAATAGTCTTCTTTAAGAAGTGAGTCAAAGGATGGCCCCTTTAATTAGAAAAAAAAGAAAAAAATCAAGCTGGGGGGCGGAGAGCAGGGGGAAGACCTTCAGGATTACTGTTCCAAAGAGAAACAGTTTCCACTGACATTCACTCCAAGCCAGAAGGGCCCAAAATACAGTCATTAAGTGGAGCTTGGGCAGGAACCTATTGTGGCTTCAAAGTGAACTGGATTTAAGGTTTTGTGAAAGAAGACAGAAAGAAAGACAGAAAGATAAGAAGGAGGGAAGGAAGGAAGGAAGAAAGGAAGGAAGACAGAAAAGAAAGAAATCTAGCTAGTAAACCCCAAGATAAGTAGGCAGCTTTTGACCATCAAAATTTACCTTCCTTTGGAGAGGAGAAGGTGAGGGAGAGGGAGAGGACAAGCTGAGTTACCCAACTAGCTGGATCCCCAATCAGGCAGCAGCTGCTCCTCACGGGTTGTGTTCGTCCTTTGTTTTCAAAGAGGACCATAGTGTTAGGGAAATGATGACATGACTTGCAGTTGACTTTGATTTGAGTTAGGGAGTGCTGTGCAAGATCACCAGCCTCACTTTCTCCTACAGAGCCATCTGGGTCCAGTGGCCAGATATTCCTCAGGATGACTGGAGATGGCCCAAGATACAATGGGAGACCCTGGCCCTTTTAGGCTAAGACCTTTTCAGGTACTCACTTAGAGTGAAGTAATGCCCGTTCAGTGAATAAGCCTCTTTAAGAAGTGAGAAGGGAGGATGTCAGAGGGGAAAAGGGAACATATACTTTTTAGGCACTTAGCTTAATGTACCAGGACCTGTGCTAAGTGCATTAAAGATATCTCATTTGATTAGATCAGGAGAAATGGTCAGCAATCCGTTAGAGCAGGATTTTGTGGGAAAAGGGCCATGTATCAGTTGTTAAAAAAAATGATCAGGCTCTCAGAAGAAATCTACACAGCATAAAGGAGGATATTTATTGAATTAAATAGTATCCTGGATTGAAGATGGGATATGGATGGATCAGAATTTCATATAAATAAAAAGGGTCATTGTTTTGACTAGAAACTGAAAATAAAAAATATGGAGCTCTTTAAAAAAATAAAGCAGAAAGAATATAAGGTCATGGTAATATATTTACTGCTCAGAAAAGTGGATCATTGGTTGTATTTTTACTTAGGACACAAAAGTCCTAATGATAATGACTCATTTGCACAACACTTGAAGGATTGTAGAGTGCTTTCCTCACAACACCATGTAAAGGGGCCAGTACAAATATTATTTGGGCCACTTTCCAGATGAGGAAACTGAGACACAGTACAGTGAAATGCTGAAGGCTACCCAGACACTGGTAGATGAACTCTTAGGTCTTCCCACTTTAGATCTATGCTCCTATGACCCTATGGCTCCTTTCTATTGTGGAAGTTTTTATAGTGACTTAGGACAGCACCAAGGGGTATGGACAATAGGAACAGTCATGGTTATAGATGGCATTTTTTTTTCAACAGCAAAATACCTCCCAAAGGGTTATTTTCCTGTCAGTATAGATGATCTTTGGACTCTTATTCCACTGCTATTTTTCACATCTTCTTTCTCTTGCTCCTATGATGAGTAGTGTCTCTGACACCATTCCCTCAAATTTATTACAGTAGCATCAGTGACAAAGCACAGTTCAGCTTCTTCCTCTGTCTCCCCAGTTCTGATGGAGTGTTCAGTTCTTCTTAGCCACGTCGTTCAGTTGTTCAGTTTAACCAAATCAAAGTGTTTCCACCGGACAGAAGGGACCAATTATGCTGTGGCACATAGGGCCATTATTGTGGTTCCTAGACAGAGAAAGGGCCTGACTCTTTTGAAAAGAATGTGTTTTGGAAATAGGTTTCTGTCCTTTGTTGTCAGAGTTGAGTGCTGTTAATGATTCAGTCTGCAAAGAGGGCTGAAACACTAGTCCTCCTCATGCTTTGCTGAGCCCTCAAAGACAGAAGGCCAGAGGTGGAAGCATGAGCAGCACTAAACAGTGAACGTGAATTAAGCACCCACTGTGTGCCAGACACTGAGCGAGGGATCAAAATCGCCAAATGACTGTCTTTGCCCTTAAAGAGCTCACATTCCATTGGAGGAGGGTTGGGTTCAAATAAATATAGGGTAATGAAAATTGAGGCAGGAGAGAATAGTAAATAGGAAGATGGGGAAGGAGAAGGCTTCAGAGGTGGTAGTACCTGATCTGGGCCTTGAAGGCAGTGTAGACTCTGAATATGGGAGTGAAGAGGGAGTGCATTGCAGGTATGGAGGGCATCTCGTACACAGAGGCTTCTGTCAGTAGCCAAGCATTTATTTTGTTTTTTTTTTTTTTTGGTGGGGCATTTGGGGTTAAGTGACTTGCCCAGGGTCACACAGCTAGTAAGTGTCAAGTGCCTTAGGTTAGATTTGAACTCAAGTCCTCCTTACTCCAGGCCCAGTGCTCTATTCACTGCACCCCCTAGCCGCCCCCAGGCAAGCATTTATTAAGCACTGATTATGAGCCAGGCCATGTGTTAAGTGCTGGGCATATAAAGAAAACCAAAAACAAGGCCCTGCCCTTAAGGAGCTCACATTCTGATGGGTGAGAAAACATGCAAACAATTAAGTACATGTATGTATATGTGCATGTATGCCATTATCTATAAGTATACTACATGTGCACATGTGTGTATATCCTATGTGCATGTAGGTGCATCTATAGTATATTCCTATATGGCTCATAGGTGGTGTATCTTAATATGTTTGTATAAATAACATAATGTGTATTAGTATAATATAATAATAATGTGTATTAGTATAATATAATTAATATAATATACAGTATACTAAAATATCTATATACTACATGTTATATAGAAATATACATATATGTATGCTATATATTCTACAGCATAGTATATATGGCTTATATACAGACATATATGGTATATATAGTGTACATCATGTATACCACACAGTGTATCACATGTACATATAAACATGCCTGCACACACATGCACGTGACATCCAAACACCCAGCACATGCTATAATGTGTGTGCATGTGCACTATATATGATACAGAAACATGCTATATAGAGTATATACTATATAAACTGCATATGTGTATGCAATATATGTGGATCTATCTTAATATGTGCTATAATTTATAAATATACTATGTGTATATTTATATCTTATATGCATATACATATATTTATTTGTAGCATATAACTATATATTTAGTAAAATAGTATAATATAATAGTAAAATACAATATATAGTCTCTCTTATATAGGATATATAGTATATCATATAGGATATGTAAATATATATGGTATGTATAGTATATATGGTATATATCTTATATGTAGTAAACATTTTTAGTATGTAGTATACATGTATAGAATATTGATAATATATTGTATACACATCCTATTTCTATGTGTGTACACACACACTGTATTTAACACACAATATATGTGTGCCAGGGGTAGGGAACCTGCAGCCTTGGGGCCACGTGTGACCTTCTAGGTCCTTGGGTGTGGCCTTTTGACTGAGTCCAAGTTTTACAGAACAAATTCTTTTATTAAGGGGAATTGTTCTGTGAAGTTTGGATTCAGTCAAAGGGCTGCACTTGAGGACCTAGAGGGTCACAGATGGCCTCGAGGCTGCAGGTTCGTCACCCCTGGTTATATAAGCATATGTTTTAATATATTCTACATTTACTATATAATATATAGAGGCATATAAAATATGTAAATAAATATATTCTATATAGAGAAATATACTACCTATGTATATGTGTATGTGCGTGTATATGTGTGTGTGTGTGTGTGTGTGTGTGTATGTGTGTGTGTGTGTGTGTGTGTGTAGAATATAAACGAGAGGCAGTCTTAGAGAGAAGTCTCCAACAGTGGAGAGGAACAGCAAAGGCATCTTGTAGAAGGTTGGGCTTGATAGAAGTCTGGAAGAAGCCAGGGAAGGCCAGAGGTAGCAGTGTGGGTGAGGGGAGGACCACCAGGGAACAGACACAGTACAGAAGTAAGAGGGTGATGTTTCAAGTCTGGGGAATGGCCAGTATTCTAGTAGTTTGGCTGGAATGTAGAGCTGATAAAGGGAAGTAGCAGGCACTGTCAGGCTAAGAAGTTTATGTTTTTTTCTTATAAGAAATAGTGGAGAGCTCAAGTTTTTGAACTGGAGAATGGCACAATCAGACCAGAACTTTAAGAAGATAATTCTTTGGTTTTTTTTCTTTTTTTTTAAAAAGTAAATAGTAATCTGATATAGCAAGCAATCTGACATAGACTCTACACGTGCAATCATGTAAACATATTTTCATATTAGTCATGTTGTGAAAGAAGAAGCAGAACAAAAGGGAAAAGCCACAAGAAACAAAAAACAAAGCGAAAATAGTCTGCTTCGATCAGCATTCAGACTCCATAGTTCTTTTTCTATATGTGGGTAGCATTTTCCATCATGAGTCTTTTGGAATTGTTTTAGATCATTGCATGCTGAGAAGAGCTAAGGCTACCAGAGTTGATCATCGCACAATGTTGCTGTTACTATGTATGAGGTTCTTCTGGTTCTGCTCACTTCACTCAGCAGTAGTTCATCTAAATCTTTAGGAAGATAATTCTTGCACCTGTGGAGTGGATGGTTTGGAGTTGGAAGGGACTCAAACCAGGGAGGCTGTTTAGACATCTCTAACTGTAGTTGAGGTGAGAAGTGAGAAGTGCCTGAAATAGCTATGTGCATCTGTAGAGGACGGCAGAAGTGATAGATATAATGGAGGCATAATTGAGAAAACTTGGTACTTTACTAGAGTCTAAGAGGATAGAACTGTCAATAGTATCAATGACAATAATTAATTTATCTAGTCAAGTCATAAGCATTTATTAAATCCCGCCTTTGTGCCAAGAAACATGCTCTTTATGGAGATTTCAAAGGAAAGAAAGAGAAAGAATCCATCCCTGTCCTCAAAGAGCTTCCATTCCATTGGAAGAACAAAGAACGTATGAGCTTTGTGAGGTCTTTGAACTTTGGTTCAATTTACAGTGACTAAGATCGCCTTAGCAAGCATCTGGTACGTACTGGGCACTTCGTCAATGTTTGTTGACCTGACTTGACTGCATCCCTGAAGATCCCTGCTTTTATGGAGCAAGAGGTCACCCCTACCTTCCACCTTCTGCAAACAGGAGCCAACTAAAAATAACTTATAAACCTGAAATGAGTGTGGTCTTCATTAAGAATTTCTCAACTGTGCTTTTCTACAGCAGAGGTATGAGTTCTTGCTGTCTCTTGAAACCACCATATGGTTAGCTTGGTCTTTGGTCAAAATCAGTGTGTTTGAGCAGTTTGGAAACAGTACTCCCCCAGGATGCCACTGGGCAGGCATACTTAGAGCTCACTGCATCCCCTATGCTCCCATCAAGACTGTCCATGTAGTGGTCTTAGCTATTTCCAGGAGAGCTTTCATTTGGCAAAGATGCCTAGGAACAGTTCTTCAGACTTGTAGCCAAAGCTGAGTCTGCCATTTCCAAAAAGCATCCTGCTAAACATTTCCTGATGCCAGCCATCTGTTCATGGGAAGGACTGAGATGCATGTACCTGTTGCTGTCTGTGTTTTCAAATGTACTATGATTGCTAGTGTTATTGCTTACTTGCCTGGCTGTATACATTCTTAGGAACCTCACAAATATTGCAACTGCTCTCCCTCTTTAAAAATGTTACCTTAAATCTCTGCTAATAAAAAGCATCTCCTAGTTATTATCCATTCTAGCTGCCAAAATATTCTGTGGCACCTTTGCTAATAAAAAAAAATGAGGAGCCAGATCCTTATATTGTGTAAACCACTCCCCATTTGTAAGCTGGGCACTTGAGGAAGCTGCATTAATTCGTTGGCACCCAGGGTACAATTTAGTCTGCACAGGGAGGGACTGTGTGGGATGAGGTTTCTTTGTAATTATGACCCCCACTCCCACCCCAGTATGCATTGTGGCATTGTGCGTAGCAGGAAAGCAGCTGGATTTAGAATCAAATGATGGATCTTTGAATGTTAGCCCTGCCATTTAACTACTGTAATCTTGGCAAGTGACTTCCCGTCTCTCTGGGCCTCTGCTTCCTTTTCTAAAGGGAGGAGGTTGAGCCAGATCTAGGGTTCTTAATCTGGGGTCCATGAACTTGTTTAAAATACATACACACATATATTTCAATATAATTGGTTTCCTTTATAATCCATGTATTTTATTTTATGCATTTAAACACGTTATTCTGAGAAGGGGTGTTTAGGATTCACCAGACTGTGAAAGAGGACACAAAAAAGGTTAAGAACCCTTGGGATAGACAATCTCTAAAGTCCATTTCCTATCACCTTACTAGCTATTGTGATTAAATGCTCTTCCCCACACATGGTAGAATCTGTCACTCTTAAGACAAGTTTAAAATATTTATCAAGTATTATTTAAGAGGATGGTAAAAAAAAGAATACTGAAATTAGAATCCTAAAGTCTAAATTGCTGTTCTGGATCTGATGCTTACTAAATAAATGGGAAGTATTTAATTCCTGTTTTTGTTTCAGAATCATTTTTCAAAAAAATTTTTAAAATTTATTTAGTTTTTTATTTCCCCACAGTTCTGTGTAAAAACAATTATTTAGCATTCATTTTTAAAACTTTGAGTTCCAAGTTTCTTCCCTCCCTCTGTCCCCATCCTCCCTAATTGAGAAGGCAAGCGATTTGATATAGGCTATATATGCGTAGTCATGTAAAACATATTTCCACATTAGGCATGTTTTTGAAAGAAAATGTACATTAGAAAAAACTCAAGAAAAATGAAGAAAGTAACAAAAAGTATGCTTCAATCTGTATTCAGACACCATCAGCTCTTTCTCTGGGGATGGGTGGCATTTTTCATCCCAAGGCTTTCAGAGTTGTCTTGGATCATTGTATTGCTGATGATAGCTAAGTCATTCACAGCTAATCATCTTACAATATTGCTGTTACTTTGTACATAATACATTTCACTTTGTATCAGCTCATTTATGTCTTTCCAGGTTTTTCTGAGAGCATCCTGTTCATCATTTCTTAGAGCACAATAGTATTCCATCACAATCACATAGCACAGTTTGTTTAGCCATTCCCCAGTTGATGAGCATACCCTTAATTTCCAATTCTTTGCCACCAGAAAAGAGCTGCTATAAATATTTTTTGTATATATAGGTCTTTTTTGTTTTTGTTTTTGTTTTTCCCTTTTTGACTACAGACCTGATAGTGTTATTGCTAGGTCAAAGGATATGCATACTTTTTTTTAGCTTTTTGGGCATAGTTCCAAATTGCTCTAAAGAATAGTTGAATCAGTTCGCAAATCCACCAACAATGCATTAATGTTTCATTTTCCCCCCACAACTTCCCTCCGCAGTGGTCATTTTCCTATTAGCCAATCTATTAGATATGAGATAGTACTTCAGAATTGTTTTGATTTGCCTGTCTACAATCAGTAGTGATTTAGATCATTTTTTCATATGGCTATAGATAGCTTTGATTACTTCATCTGAAAATCGTTCATATCTTTTGATCATTTATCAGTTAAAGAACTCTTACCTTTTTTTTATAAATTTGACTCAGTTCTTGTATGAGAAATGAGATCTTTATCAGAGAAACTTGCTTCAATGTATTTTCAATGTATTTTCCTTCATCCGAATCCGCCCTTACTCTATTTTCTCTTTCCTTTTACCCTGTCCCTCCTCAAAAGTGTTTTGATCTGACTACACCCTCCCTCAATGTGCTCTCCCTTCTGTCACACACCCCTTCTCTTTTCCCCTTCCCCTCCTATTTTCCTGTAAGGTAAGATAGATTTCTGTACCCAATTAGCCTCAGAATTTTTTACTGCAAAACAAGAATGATACAACTTGAATTATCTACTGCTCAGTTTGGTTTTGAAGAAAGTGTGCTGTCAATCTTAAATTGCTACAGATGTGTAAACAGTTGAAATGATAAGATTCTAGAAAACTACTTTGCTAAGGATCCCTTTGAGTGTCCTGACTTCCAACTTGAGTTAGAACCTGGGGAAATAGGAGAAGCCGGTCACCTGAAACAAGGAGGACATGACAATTTGTTGGGCCCAGTACCTGTCAGTTCTCATTGCTCTGAAAATGGTTGAAAGTCTGAGTCTCGAAACAGTCTAGACTTTCTTCCCCCAAAGAGTTTATTTGGTTGAATGACAGGACCCCAAAACAATGTTTAATGAATGACTCCATATCAACTTGAAGATCGCTAGTGGAGTGTCTCCTGAATCTGCCCTTGGCTCTGTTCTTTTCCATTTTTTTAATTGACTTTGATGAATGATTAGATTTGCTGGTCTAAGTTACCAATGAGATGAAGTTGGGAGGGATAGCCAACATGTTGGGTGACAATCAGAACTCACTAAAGATTTCAAAAAATAGACTGAAGTAATGGGCTGAGACTAATAAGATGAAGTTTTCATAGAGATTGAGTTCTGCCATTGGATTAAAAAAATAAATTTCTCTAGTAGAATGTAGATAAGAGGTAGCTAGACAAGAACTCATAGAATTGATCAAGGTTCTGCCTGGTTTCCAAACTCAGTATGAATTAGCACTGTAATATGGCAGCCCAAGAAGTGGATGGCATTTGAGGGTATTTTAAGGAGGCACCCTATATAAGGTCCAGAACATTAGTGGTGGTAATCCTATTGTACTTAATTCAGCAGTATTCTGTGTTTGGTTCTGGGAGCCACGACATGAGGACTGATGAAATGACTGCCCTGGTTGGTGAGATTGTGTTTAACTTGGAAAAGAGAAGGCTTAGAGGGGATGTGATATATGTCTTTAATTAGCTAAAGGGCTGCAAAGGGGAAGAAAGATTAAACTCATTCTGTTTAGTGACAGAGGGCAGAACTAGAATATGGTGTGACATTTGCAGAGGTCGATTTTGACTTGATATCAGGATAAAACTTCCTAGTAATTCAAGCTACCTATGAAGGCAGCTACGTGGCACAATGGATAGGGTCCTGGGCTTTGAAAGAGGAATGCCTGGGTTCAAATATAGACACTTCCTAGCTGGGTAACCCTGGACAAGTCATTTAACCTCCTTTGCTTTAGTTTCCTCTTCTGTAAAAGGGGGATAATAATAGCACTTATCCCCCAGGGTTGTTGTAAGGATAAGGTGAAATCATATTTGTAAAGTACTTTCCAGACCTTAAAATGCTAGCTGTTATTAAATGGAGTGGGACTGCCTAAGGAGGGAAAAGGTTATTTTTCATTGAAGATCTTCAGGTGAAAAGGGCTGGAACATCCTTTACTGGGGAAGTTGTAAATTCTTGGGATTGAATCTCTTTTTAAAATTTATTTTATTTTCGATTCATGAGACAAAACAAGCATTTCCAAAGCACAGTACAATAAAAAAGACAATTGTGCATGAAACTGCAAGTCTACCATATACAACTTGCTATTCCTCCAAATGTGGGTGAAGTGGAAGGTGGGAAGATGGGGGGAGAAACTGAGGTAACAGGGATGGTGTAAAAAGAGAGGCTGAGAAAGAAAATAGTGAGTAAAAATAAAATCGAGGGAAATTGAGATTGAATTTTGCTCATGTAGGGGCTAGATTAGTGGGTCTCTTCCAACTTCGATGCTATGCATTGCTCAGCATGAGCAATAACATTTTTTTATGTAAAGCTCAATGATCTCATTTTCCCCTTGTTTTACAAGTATGTTTATTAGTGGGGTGGTGGTGTTTTAGGTAATAGAAATGTCTGACATTTCTTTAGGGCATGGAGGCTTATGAGGCATTTTCCTGATGATAACCCTGTGAATGTGAGATCTCAGAATGAGAGCTGGAGGCACCCCAGAGGTGAATTAGTTCAACCCTCTTGTTTTAGAGATGAGGCACTAAAGACCCAGAGATGTTAAGTAACTTCTTTTTAAGTGACTTGCCCAAGACCACACATATAAGAAGTAGTGATGTGAACCTCACTCAATCCTTATATTCCAAATGCAGAATTCCTTCCTTTGTACTACAGAGGAGGTAGAAACATTATTATTCCCTTTCTACAGATGAGATATAGTGAGGTGAAGTGACTTGCCTAGAGTCATTTAGCTAGTAAGTGTGAGAGCCTGTAATAGTAATTAGTTTAGCAGGATACTTAGCACTTAGTACTAAGTGCTAAGTGTGGAAGGTGCAAACTCTGTCCTACTGTTGAGAAGGCATGAACTCCCCTGTTGATGTGGAAGAAGGGGATTGGCTGAGCCCCTGTTGATGAGGAAGAAGGGGATTGGCTGAGGCGTGTACATAAGCAAGAATTCCAGAGACAGA
>JAQQSU010000482.1:0-22693 GCA_028627135.1 Pseudochirops cupreus
CTTTGCAAAGTGGTTATTTTATCTTTCCATGAAATAATCCCTGTGTAATGTATACCTAGCCAATTCCTTAGAAAAAGGATACTTAAGCTACAGGGAGATCCTGAACATTCTGTCTGTTCTCCAGGGCTGCTAGGACAGAATGCAGATTACAATAAGGGTATGTTTCACTTTTCCTGCTTTCCCATTCTCCCACTCTCCTTTTCCCCCAAGCTGTGCCCTCCCCACTATCCCCACCCCAGCCAGTCCTGGAGTTCTTATCCTGGCTCTGCCCTAGATGACTGCAAACAAATAAATCCACTTTGCTGAAAAGAAGAGCAGTAATCTCATTTCTGATGGGGTGAGTACTCAGGTTGGCAAACACTTTGGTTTGATAAGGGTTTCTAATCTAATCTTGGGGTTAGCAGCACCTAGTTGCACCAGGAAATGTCACTCACCATTCACCTGCTCCTTCCCCCCCCACCTCTAAAACTCCATTCTCCATTCATTCTGGATAAGTGGGAATCATACTGTTAATTCTCTGACATGTACAGTGAAATTTTAGTACTGGGAATGGAGTAAACACTTGGATTTTTTTTCTATTTCTATTTATTTTATTTTCAATTTATGAAATAAAACAAGTATTTCTATAACATGCTATAATAAAAAATATTATTTGTAATTTCATAAACACCTAGATTTTAATATATTGTGGCTACCTGGCTTAACCAGAATGGATTTATATAGGTGAGCTGTATAATATGGACAAAAAAAAAACCTGCTGACATCAGTAGCAATAACTCATATTTATATGATGATCTGATGTTTGCAATCTCACAATAATCTTGTGATTTAGGTAAAATTATCCCTACTTTACAGATGAGGAAAATGGAAAGTAGAAAGGTATGAGACATGAAACAGTGAATGGAGTCAGGAAGACCTTAGTTCAAATGCTGCCTCAGACATATACTAGCTGTGTGGCCCTGAACAAGTCACTTAACCTCTATTTGCTTCAATTTCCTCAACTGTAAAAGGTAAAAAATAATAGTGCTTATATTGCAGGGTTGTTGTAAGGATCAAATGAGATAACAATTGTTTAAAAAATTGCTTAAGCATTTGACACAGTGCCTGGCATGTAGTAGATGTTATATAATTGTTTATTTCCTTCCACTTCCCATGATCACACGGCAAGGAGGACAGGATTAAAACTCATATGCCCATTGAGCATTCTCTCACTATGACATGATATCTCTCCGTCAAAATCAGTGATTAAATCGATCATTATTTTTAAGTACTCCCTAACTTTTCAGCCTGAGCCAGATGTAGTCTGATCACATATGGAATTTTGACCAGTCTGGGAACCACATTTTAGGAGAGAAATTAACAAGTTTGAAGAAGAAAAGACCTTGAGTGAGAACATGACAGGTGTCATAAAGTATTTGAAAGGCTGTAGTGGGGAAGAGGAATTAAATTTGTTCTGTTTGTCCCCAGGGAGCAGAACTAGGACCAGCCAATGGAAAGGACATACAGAAAGACAGATTTCCCTAGGCAACTCTCTAAAACTGAAAGTCATAAAGCAGTTACTACATTGCTTAGAGAGAGGGAGTTTCCTTAGTGGAAGCTCCTTATACAATTACAGTTCTGAAATCACAGGTCTTAACCAACGTTAAAAAAAAAAATAAGGAAGAACTTTGGGGAGTGGGGGTGGTGGAGAAGCTCAACTGTCCTATAATGGAATCATGTGGGTACAGGTAGTGAGTTCCCCATCCCTGGATGGAAGTCAAGTGGTAAAATATAATCCCCTAGCAAATGACACATAGGCTTTATAACCTTCACAGTGATGAAAGCACCACTGATGTTTTTGGAGCCACTTAATGTCTGTCACTAATCCCCCCACTGCATTCTTTACTGTATGCTCATGTATTTAAATCAACTATAATTATATTGTCCTCAGGTATGTGTGTCCTCCAAATCACACTGACATAGCTTCAAAGGCACCCAGTAATTGCTTCTGAACCCAGGAGAGTTTTAATGAGCATGTAGAGCTAATTTGGGGTTACTGACCTCAAAATGCGTATGCCAGGAATTGAGAGAATAGCACCCAGGCAACTTGGAATTTGTTGTTGTTGTTTTGTTTTTCATTTTACTTCCTTTGGGGCTTGGGAAACTATAGGGCACTTAGAGCCATAACAATACCACACCAGAGACAGATCAGATTCAGAGCTGGGAGTGACCTTAAGGTTCTTCTAGTCCAATCTCTCATTTTACAGGTGTTAGGATGAAAAAAATATCATCCCTCTCTCTTTGCAGTACTATGATAATAATTCTGTTTCCTGAGATAGTCTTTTTCCATCTACAAAGTACTTTCATAGCCAGTATTTCCTTTGATACTTAGTACAACTTTGTGAAGTGGGCAGGAAAACATGCCCAGATAGCCGAAGACAGAACAGGCTCAGAGGGCATAAGTGAATTTAGAGTAGCAGTGTCAGGATTAGAACCCAGATCACAGAGTCATAGAGTGAGAGCTGTAAAGGACCTCAGAGGTCATCTAGTTCAATCCTCTAATTTTATAGATGAGCAAACTGAGAGATGAGGTGACTTGTCCAAGATTACACATGTAGCAGAGGCTATGGCACTATTCCAGATGGAGGTTAATGAATGTCTCAACTACAGAAGGATAGAACTAAGGTACGAATACAGATATTTTGATTCCTAAAACATGTCTCTTACTTGGTCTTCTCTACTCAGCCCAGAGCTTTTTATATCACATTATGTTGCTTTTTCTAAACTAGTGAAATTTCCCCAGTGAACACAACAAACTCTACAATGATCAGGGTGATGACAGAAAATCTGGAGAAAGCAAGAATTTTTTTTCTGCAAAAGCCCCTCCAAAAACCTTTTTTTATTTTTTCTCCCAAGGTGGGCTTGGTTTATTTGTTTCTTGACTTATTGTCCTAAGAAAAGATGTGTGTGTGTATGGACACACACACACACACACACACACACACGCACATACATACACAGAAAGAGACTGGACTAGGAACTAGAGTTTCAAATTTTGGCTTCATGCTCTTGATCACTTAGATTTAGAATTTTTTTTATTTTGCTTTTTGAAGGGGGGAAGACAGGGCAGTTGGGGTTAAGTGACTTGTCCAAGGTCACGTGGCTAGTAAGTGTTCCGTGTCTGAGGTCGAATTTGAACTCAGGTCCTCCTGAATCCAGGGCCAATGCTCTATTCACTGCGCCACCTAGCTGCCCCTGAGATTATTTCTTTAATGATCTCTAAAGTCCCATCTAGTGCTGGCATGTCATGATTCTATAGAACTTCAAATCATTCAGTCCCAAAACCTTCTCTTCTTCCCCCTCCCTTACCTTTGCTAATGTGCTAAATACCTAAAGTGGTTTGAACTCTTCCCAGAATACACTTGTGACTTTTCTGAAAAGATCACCTCTTTGCCTTTGGCACTAGGGGGTGCAGTGGATAGAGTACCAATTCCAGTCAGGAAGACTCATCTTCAGAGTTCAAATCTAGCCTCAGACACTTAGCAGCTGTGTGACCCTGGGCAAGTTACTTAACCCTGTTTACCTCAGTTCCTCTTGTGTAAAATGAGCTGGAGAAGGAAACATGAGGCCACTCCAATATCTTTGCCAAGAAAACCCCAAATGAGATGACGAAGCATTAGACATGACTGAAAAGACTGAACAAAGGTCCTCCTAATTTGACCTCTATTACCTTTTGATAATTTGGTGTAGTCATAACTTGATGAGTTAAAGATAGTTATGCATGGGATAAAGTTCTATTCATCTGGCTCAAAATGAGATCATATATACAAAGTGATTTGCAGATCTTTAAGTGATGCAAAATATGCATTGCTTATTATAATCATTTTTTCCAAAAATTCAAAGTTCAAAAGATTTTTCCAGATGTATTCCACCGAAATGAGGTAAATACAAACAGTGAGTTTAATGATTTGTATGAAGAATTTGTTTAAAGATAAAGTATCTCAGGTAATATTTCACTAACTTTTAGTAGTAACCAGAATACTTCACATTTAATAAATATCATTTGGAATCCTTGCAATGAAATTTTTAAAAAGATTTTTCTGAAAATATCCACTGATAAATATGTAACTTGGACTGGTCTAGGCATGCCCAGTTTTGCTCGCATGTAACCCCATCTTGTCTCTTACCACTTGGGTAGAGGTAGCCTCCTTTGATTGGCTGCCTAAATTTTTAAACTGGCAAGACTGAGTTGTTTTCTCTCTCTCTTTACTTCATTCTTTGGGGGTTAGGTGGGTGAGTGGGAGAAGCACAATTTTTGTCTGTTGTATCCAAAATGTGAAGATCCCGGGGAAAAACTACCCTTCCCCTGCTCTTTCTCTTTTACCCTCACTCTGAGAAATGGGCGGAGAGAATGGGGAGTGGGAGTGTTTCTTTTCTGTGTTGTTTATCTTCCTCAGTTTCAGGTGCCAGAGAGATGATCCTCATGGGACCTAGAAGTTTGAGCCATGGTGAATTTGGAACCAGGATTGCATGGCCAATTGGTGCAGTCAGCCAATCCAGTATGCAAATCCTGAAAAGTTTGGGTGCCAAGAATTAGAATCCAAGGGGTGGTTTGGCCTTGGAATTAGAAATGTGTTCTATAAGGACTGCGCTAAACTATGAACTTAATTCCTTTCCTTTAATTCCAGGACCTGAGGTGTAAGGGAGGAGCAGAATTATGCCTCCCACATGTTGGGGGAATAAGTGTATATTTGTGGTTGTAACTTTTGAATTAAATATCTCTGCATAAAAGCGAATCTGACTGCTATTGGCTAATGGAATTGGAACGCAGGGACCATCCCCTACAATTGAGAGAATGCCATTGGAGGAGCCTAGAGGCATTTGCAGAAAGCCTAGATACCCTTCAACCCTCTTCAGGATACCCAGGAACCCTGGAGGGGACAGTAAAATATAACAACCTTGATCTTGCGGCATTTAGTGTTCCGATTTAAAAAAATAAACAACAGATTAGAAACAAAGTAGGTTACTATGCACTGGCAATGTCGATGTGAATTGTGCCATATTAATGTAATAGAATAGTATTGTGCCATAAGAAATGATGAATATAAAGAATATTGAAAAGCATGACAAACTTAGATGAATTGATGTAAGGAAGCACAACCAGAAAAATAACATATGCAAAGATTACTTGTGGTAAATGAAAGAAAAACAAGAAATCATGAACACTGTGATTATAACGACCAAGTTTGTTCCTGAAGGAACCATGGAAAAACGTATCTTCCTCCCCTCTTTACAGAGGAGAAGGCAAGGGGGAAAGGAATGAGTATTTGTTAAACACCTCTTACTATGCTAAGTGCTTTTTAAATATTATCTATTTTAAAGTGGGGGAGCTATACATTGTGGAACATTGCATAGAGTGTCAAACTTGGTTAGTTGGTTCATTTACTTGAATTGATCCCCCCTTTTTTATTTTTATTTTTTATAAGGAATGACTTTCTTAGTAGGAAAAGGGGGAGGTATATATTTGGAAATAATTATAATAGAAAAGCAAAAGCTATTAATAAGTTTTTTTAATTGTCTATGGCTAATGGTACACTTATGCACATGTGCACACACACATACACACACATACACATACACACAAACCAGAAAGCTGATTTTAAAAAAAGAAAAATATCTTTTCATATCAATTTTCTTTTGCATCTATCAACAACCAAAAGAATTTAATGAGATATGTTTGGTTGGTTATTTTCAATCAATATTTCATCCTTGGGAACCATTTTGGTTAGGGTAGCTCTTAACCCATAAGAAGCTTCCCATTTCCCCACATGTTTGCTTAATATGAGTTTCGGGGGATAAGGGTAGGACAGTTGTTTCAATTCTCTTCATTTCACAAAATAAATTACACTATGTCTGGCACATAATAAGTGTTTAATAAATGCTATTGACCGACATTCAATAATTGGTTTTTAAAATTCCTTGTTTCGTTTGTAAGTGCCTCTGGGATTGAAGTAAGAAGACAGAACTCTTTTTAATACTGACAACAGTGATGACACCGAATGTCATCATCACAAGTTGAACCCTGAGTTGGAGATGAGCAGTCTCAAATTTGTGTTTCCTCTTGATTTAGTTGTTGAACTGAACTGGTTTATGAACATTTGTTTCATTATCAGCTTCTTGGTCATGAGTACTTACTTTTTGTCTTTTCACATTTCCCAATTTTACCCAATTATTCATAATGGACGTTGGTTCCAAAAACACAAAGCAATTAAAAAAAAAATAACAAGGACTTCAAATGAGAGGCATTGTGGAGTAGGAGATAGAAGATCAGCCTTGTAGTCAGAAGACCTAGGACCAAATTGTGCTTCTGCCACATACTAGCTTGGTGACCAGAAGTCATTTAAAATCTCATTGCCGTAGTCCACTTTCTATAACTTAGAAATATGTCTCTCTGACCTGAATCCGGGGAGGGCATTTTCACATCAGGGCTTAGCTATACCAAGTAAGTCATAGGTCCAGAACTCCCAATTCTTCCAAAAAGAAAAAAAAATTTAAAATAGCCTCTAATTATTTCATATATGATGGGCTAACACAGTGCAAGAAGAAAATTTAATAATTATAGATAATAAAAATTTATGAATTAAGAATAAATTATAAAATAATTAAGAATCAATAATTTATGGATCATGAAACAATGGGCATACTTAGTGTCTGATTCCAGACTCATGACAAGCCACATTTCCCTCCCACATACACGTTATTGATTTTCTTCAGTTCCTGATACTTTTCCACACATGCTGAATACACACATATATAACTGAAACAGAGAGCAAAGTGAATGCATTTCTTCAGTGGTGTTGACTTTGATGATATTTCTCTTTGCACACTCCTTGGCTTGCTTTGATATTTTTGGTAACACTGGTGAGAAAGGCTGCTACACAGTGTGTCGCATGGGTGATCACAAATAAGGTCCTCCATGTCTCAGTCAAACCTGCCCTCTCTCCTCTTTTCTCTGGTGGTATCCCATGCCTGGAACACTCTTTCTCCTCAACTCCACCTACTGGCTTCCCGCACTTTCTTGAAGTCCCAACTAATTCCCATCTTTTATAGGAAGCCTCTCTTAATTCTAATTATTTCCCTCTGTTAATTATTTCTTATTTATCCTATATAAAGCTTGCTCTGTGTGTGTAGTGTGTGTGTGCTCGAGGCGAACATAAAATTTGTTTACATGTTGTCTCCCTCATTGGATTGTAAGCTCCTTGAGGAGAGAGACTGTCTTTTGCCTTTTTTTATCCCCAGTACTTACCACCACGCCTAGACTAGAAGTGCCTAATTAATGTTTATTGCTTGATTAGTTGAAAATACTGTTTGTGGTTCAGTTTGATTAAGTTAAATTAAATTCCTTAACATTTACTAAATCTGATTCAGGTTCTGGGCATACAAAATAATAAATATCAGTTCCTGATCTCAACTGCTTTACAGTTTAGGGTAGGATGGGGAAGAATGATGTAGATAAACAAACTATTATATCATAAACTAAGTGCTATAAGTGTACACAAGTCAAACAGAGAAGCATTACAAACTCAGGGGATAGGGATCTATTTCTAGCTGAGGACACCAGGAAAGGAATACTTTATGTGTAGATGAGAGTTGAGCTGGACAAAGTTGCAAGGGAAAGATTTCAACAGTTGGGGAAGTGGAGTATCTTCATACCAGAAATACAAAATGCTATATGCAAATAAGCAGAGGTATTAAAGAGCTGGAGAAGTGTCGGGCATGCTGAGTAGTCCAATGTGTTTAGAGTGTGAAGTGAATGAGGCAGGAGCAGCAAAAACTAAGACTAGAAGGGGAGGATGGAGCCAGCTTAAATTTCAGACAGGCTATATTTTCATAGAACTCACAGAAGCCATCAAATCAAATCCTTTTGTCCTATAGGTAATTCTGAGATAATGATTTTTTTTTTATTTTTTGGATGGGAAGAATGCAAGATCAGAACTCTGAGTAAAGGTTACTTTGACATCTAAGTGGAAGCTGAATTAGAGAGGAAAGAGATGGCAAACGGGATAAGTTGGAAGGCTATAACTATTTTCACATCATAGGGGAGAACAAATGACCTGTGGAATAAGAAGTCAGGAAGTGTTGCCAATAACCTTGAAAATAATACTTTCACCAATAATCAATCCAGAAGAGCAAAGTCAGCCCAAGTTTCTGGCCTGTGTTTCTAAATGAGGCCTTGAATTATGTAGTTGAGCATATCATTAGAAAGAAGGGTTAGAGAGTGAGATAAGCTTCTTGTGGTCTTCTGGGTTGTCTATGGTTCTGGGGAGAGTCTCTTGCAAGCTGCTAGGCATATTAAGACACAATATACTCACAAGGGAGGGCATGATGTTATCAGGTCATCAATAGCTGTGGTCTTGCTAACACCTTTGGAGTCCTCATTGTAGCAGAAAGGATAATGTTTTTGAAGTCAGTGAACCTATGTTCAAATCTAAGCTCTGCTCCAGTTTGTGTGAGTTTGGGCAGGTAACATCCTCTCTGATGTTATAGTTTCCTAAATTGTAAAACAACAGAATGATATTGGATAATGTTTCAGGTCCCTTACCCCTCTTAGTCTACAATCCTTTAACACCTATTTTCTAGAAGATGCTTCTATGGATCAGAGGGGATGCTTGCATGGATGAGAGGGGATACAAGCCCTGAAGCAGAGTGGTTGTACTGAGAGAGGATATAGAGATGCTGTGGAACTAGACGCAATAGGAATTGCCAATATTTGGCTGTGGCATGAAAGGGAGAAGGAAGAGAAATGAGTCTTTCTTTGAAACCAGTTCTGTTCAGTTGTAGTAAAATACTAACCTTTGTCTAATGAACTATCAAAGTATATATGTTCTTGGATATATAAACAGCACCATTGGGACTCTATCACAGGAGCCCCGTGGGGGCAATAATATTTGTCCCCTATCTATATTATAAGCATTTCAGAGGGAGAAGGGGAGGGAGAGGGAGAGGAGAGAAAGAGAGAGAGAGAGAGAGAGAGGGAGAGAAAAAGAGAGACAGCTATGTGTTTCCTACACATAGGTCAAGGAGAACAGGTCATTTGTATAAGGCCATGTGTTCTAATAGGATAGATAATGGAAATGATATACCAACCCGTTCTTACAAGGTTGCAAGATCCAGAAAGAGTCCCTATTAAATAAGAAGGAATACCTTATAACACATTTTAAATGATTTTGTGACACAAGGTAACTAACTTCATACTCTACAGAAACCAGTTAAAAATCATTCACTGAACAAATATTTGATGTAGACTGTAAGTAAGATGTTATATTCATCACTGATGATGAACAGGTGAAAAAAAACACAACAACCCATCATGGTCTCTTCTTTCAAGTAGCTTAAAATGTACAGAGATGAACTGACATATAACATTGAGAGACTGATGTAATTTGTTGCTTAGGGGAAGTGGGACAAAATTTGAAAGTTATCTTAGCTATTTTCAATGACCCTAGTCTTTGTGCATAAAACGAAGAAGTATAATGGGAATGTGGAGGGCAATTAAAACCATTTTCTTCACTGCAGTTTGACTCACCTTCTTTTTTTCTTTCATTTAAGGAAATAAAGCCCTGCAGGGAGAAGCTCATTAACCACCGCACATATTCCCTCCCCTCCAAGGTACAGTATAAATGAATGAGTGAATGGAGAAAAAAGCATTTATTAAGTACTTTCTATGAACAAAACTTTTTTTCTGATGTGTGCAGGCCCTAGATTCACTCTTCCTACTGAGGGTCTGTGTATTTGTGGTAGAATGAGCTCCGTTTTGGGAATGGTGTTGTTGTTACTTTTATTACTATGAGATTTCATTCAATGCTTTTGCTTTGTGCCAACCTATAAGAAACAAGGACTAAGTGAAAGGTCAGTGGAATTCGGATAAAATCAAGGCAGGGCCTCCAGCTGACTGCCCCAGGGCTAGAAGCAGTCAGAAGCAGTGGCCCTGCTTGGCTGCTTCAGAAGCTCCCAGCCTGCAGATTGCAGGGGGGCAAAGCAATCATTCAGAGGCTAAGTGCTCTTACCTTGAGCTGCCTGGATCGGCATCGTGGTCTTGAGTGATGTTCCTGAGGTCTGTTTTCAGTGAGCCAAAGCTGCTGAGGGCTTCAGAAATAGTGGCCTCCTAAAAGCTCCAGCAGCTGCAAAAACCCCAGCAATGTGGGATAGAGCTCTCCTCTGTGAAAGCTGAGTTTTACTGAACCTAAAAGTCAAGTAATTGACTAGCAACATGAGAAGGCAAAGGAAGCAAAGCAAGCCCAGCAATGCAACTTTAGATTCCTTTTTGGGGGACAAAAAGGATCAAAGTGTGGAACAGAAGGAAGACAACACAGTCAGAACTCCCACACCAAAAGCTTCCAAGAAAAATATAGACTTGTTACAAGCCATAGAGTAACTTAAGAAGGATTTTGAAAACCAAATAAGAGAAGTGGAGCAAAAATTGGGAAGAGAAATGAGAATGATGCAAGAAAATTATGATAAGAGAGTCAACAACCTGACTGAAGAACATAACACCTTAAAAAATAGACTAACTCAAATGGCAAAAAGGGGCCCAAAAAGCCAATGAGTAGAAAAATGCCTTAAAAAGTTGAATTTACCAGATGGAAAAAGAATCTCAAAAGCATTCTGAAGAGAATAATTCTTTCAGAATGAGAATGGAGCAAATGGAAGCAAATGACTTTATGAGAAATCGAGATACTATTAAACAGATCCAAACAAATGAAAAAATAGAAGGCAATGTGAAATATCTCCTTGAAAAAACCACTGACCTAGAAAATAGATCCAGGGGAGAAAATTTAAAAATTATTGGCCTACCTAAAAGCCATGATCAAAAAAAGAAGCTAGAAAGCATCCTTCAAGAAACCCTCAAGGAAAATTGCCCTGATATTTTACAACCAGAGGGCAAAATAGAATTTGAAAGAATTCACCAATCACCTCTTGAAAAAGATCCCAAAAAGAAAACTCCTAGGAATGTTATAGCCAGGTTCCAGAGTGCCTAGATCAAGGAGCAGATATGACAAGCTGCCAAAAAGAAACAATTTGAATATTGTGGAAACACAATGAGGATAACCCAGGATCCAGCAGCTTCTACATTAAGGGATTGAAGAGCCCAGAATATGATATTCCAGAGATCAAAGGAGCTAGGATTAAAACCTAGGAGGTGGAGGAATTCCAAGCATTCTTAATGAAAAAAACAGAACTGAATAGAAAATTTGACATTCAAATACAAGTAGCATGAGAAGGTAAATATGGAAAAGAAATCTTAAGGAACTTATCAAAGTTGAACTATTTGCATGCCAACATGGAAAATGATAATTATAACTTATGAAACTTTTCTCAGTATGAGGATAGTTGAAGGGAGAAGTGGGAGAGGAATAATATGAGAGGAGACAGGGAAAGACAGAATGGGGTTAATCCTTTCATATAGAAGAGGGAAGGGGTAACTCACAATGAAGAGGAAGAACAGGAAGGCAAAAGGGAATGGGTCTACCTTACTCTCATTGAAGTTGGTTTAGGGAAGGAACATACACTCTAAATTGGGTATCTTGGCCTACCGGAGAGTAGGGGGAAAGGGGATGAAAGGGGGGAGGATGGAGGGGAGGGCAGGTTGGGGGG
Organism: Pseudochirops cupreus; assembly: GCA_028627135.1. Lineage (NCBI taxonomy): Eukaryota > Metazoa > Chordata > Mammalia > Diprotodontia > Pseudocheiridae > Pseudochirops > Pseudochirops cupreus. The sequence goes on from JAQQSU010000482.1 coordinate 11,635, forward strand.
GAGGGTTTTTATAAGCACACACTTTTGTAAAGAGACAGGGACAAAGTAGAGAATAGAACAAGAGAGGGGGTGGAAGAGGAAGGAGGGAAATATACAGGTACTGGGGTAGGGAGATCTATCTTGCCCTGCCAGAAAGTCAGAGGTGTGATGGGGGAAGATATAGGAGAGAACTGATTGGGGGAGGGGGTATACAGTGGGATTGCTGTTTTGGGGTGGTGGGTACGGGAAAGATGGGGAGAAAATTTGTAAATCAAAATCTCATGGAAAAGAATGATGTAAACTAAAAATAAACAAAAATTAAAAAGAAAAAAACAAAACAAAACCCCCCAAAAAGAATCTATGGAATAGATAGCTATCTGTGATTTCAAATTTTGTCTCAGTTGTCAAACATTTCTCTGGCACATATTCCATTAAGAGTGTATACCTCTGGCACAGCTAGGTGGCACAGTGAATAGAGCACCAGCCCTGGAGTCAGGAGGACCTGAGTTTAAATCCAGCCCCAGACACTTGGCAAACTTACCGGCTGTGTGACCTTGGTCAAGTCTCTTAACCCCACCTACTTTTCCTTCCCTCCTCCAAAAAAAACTAAGTAATAAAAAAAGATTGCATACCTCCTGATTGTTCCTATCCCATAGCTACATCTGTGGCCCTCCACAGTGAGTCAGCAACCACCTTGACTTCTATCACCTTCCTGGAGACAGCAGCAGGGTTCCTTATACTACTATCACTTGTGGGTTCTCCTTTTAATTCTGGAGTGTATAAGACACTATTTCTTCTCTGAAAGGTCTAGATATACCTTCTATGGGAAGGGCTTCATACCTGTTATATAAATATACTAGTTTAGATTTTCTTTTTCCCCCTTTTTCAGTCTGCATCATGTACTTCCACTCAATCTCTTGGATATGCTTTTAATTATCTTTCATATTCTCAGAAACTGTATTTCTGGATTTCTGCATGTATTATTTCTTCCATCTTGTCATAAGGATGTTGCCTTCTTCTGCTAGTCAGTGTCTGAACTGGCATTCAAATTCCAATACCAGCAATCTTTTCTTTGTCACTTAGAATTCAAGACTGCTGTTTTAAAGATACATGGATAAGTGATAAGTATCATCTGAAGTCCTCCAAAATATAATTTCTAGGATAGGCAACTCTTAAAGGCAGAGAAAATGTTCATAAGGCAGACCTCTTTCTCCTCAATAAAACTTTTTCTAAAAAGTACCACATGGATCATATCAAAGGAGAACTAGCCATGTAATGTCTGTTCAATCATAGGTGTCAGGTGAGAAAAATTACATTTCTTTATTTTAAAAAATGTTAGGGGTGGCTAGGTGGCTCCGTGAATAGAGCACCAGCCCTGGAGTCAGGAGGACCTGAGTTCAAATCCAGCCTCAGACACTTGACACACTTACTAGCCGTGTGACCTTTGGCAAGTCACTTAACCCCAATTGCCCTAACCTCCCCCCTCCAAAAAGGAAAAAAAAAAGTTAAAGAATATAGAACCAGAGGCTAGGATGCTTGCTTCTTGTGTATGAATGAATCTATCTGAGATAAGATATCTCTCCCAATTGGTGTCTTGGTGGCTACTGGAACTGAGGATGTGTGTGCATGGAGGGCAAGAGGGAAGAATATCCTGAGAGAATGAAGAGGATGTTTTCTTATGCCTAAAGGCACCCCCTTCTATAGCTCTTCCTCTGTCCTTCCTCACAAGACCTAGTCTGATATAATCTATTGTTTCTTTTACCTCCAGATTAAAATTGTTTTTATTCATTGGAAGTCTATTAACTATTTTATAACAGAAATATTCACATATGAATTTAATGTTTAACATATTCCAGTATAGGTCTGTGAAAAGGGAAGTTTATAGTCCCCATATTCCTGAATATCAAAACATTGTAGAATCTGCCACTTCTGAAATGATTCCAATTTGTCTACATGCTTCCTTTCCTGCCCCCCCCCCCCATTAATTCAATCCTTTGTAGGACAGAAAACAAAAATGTATCTATGAGTTCATAGATGAGTGATGAAGCTGATAGGAGATTGACAAGGTTTCATAACCTGGCACATACTTACCATTACATTGGGTGTTGTCAGTTTATTAATTAGGTCAATGGCATACCTCTTATATTGAGCCCAATTTTATTGGCCCTGCCATCCCTAATGGAGGCTGTCTTGGGCAATAATTTCCCATAAGTTAGATATATGCTATATTTTATTATGATGCATGGAAAGTTACATTGGATATTTTTCTTTGTCCTCCTGTGAATCAGGAGTGAACTTAGAAAATAGATGTTGATGCTTAGTGTTGATATTACCAAAGTAATGTTACTTAGTACTGCTGATGGTTATTTAATATTAAAGGAGGTTGGATTATAGGATGAAATTCAGATGGGCTTGTAGGATTTTTAAAAATACTCTAAAGTTCACTCTTACATAATGTTACTAAGACATTTCCAACGTCCTAAGACACATCCTATATGTTATCTGTCAGGAGAATCTCAGGATCACTTGGAAATCTGGTGTGGACTTGGAAATACTGGTGCTTAAATCTTAAAATGCCTCCATTGATTAAGTAAAAGAAAATATTGTCAGCCCAACAATAGCATTTAGCTAAGTATTCGAGATAAAAAATAAAGGGCAAAAACACTTCCTTCCCTCTAGGAGTTAGCTTGCAGTCCAACGAGGGAGCTAACATACAAACAACTAGGTATAAATAAGATATATACAAAATAGATTGAGAATAGTCTCTGATGGAAAGCATCAAAATTAAGGAAGAAAAAGGATGTCTTCTTGCAAATTCATCGTTGTTGGTTCTTTTCAGTCATCTCCTACTCTTGCAGAAGGGTTAGACTTTAACTGAGCCTTGAAGGAAGGCAAAGAAGCTAGGAGGAGATGAGGAGGGAAAGAGTTCCAGAAAAGGGAGAGAGTGAGTGAAAACTTTTGGAGCCAGGAAATGGAGTGTCCTATCATAGTAAGCAACTGAAATCTTTGGTAACTAATGAGCATTTATGGAATATCTATTCTGTTCTGAGAATTATAACAGATGTTGTTTTATTTCAACTATTTTTAAAAATTTATTTCAAAACTACATAAAATTATAAAGTCAGTTTAGTTATTTTTCAGCTGTGTCCAACTCTTTGTGACCCTATTTGGGATTTTCTTGGCAAAGATATTGGAATAGTTTGTTATTTGCTTCTCCAGCTCATTTCATAGATGAGGAACTGAGGCAAACAGGGTTAAGTGACTTGCCCAGGGTCACACAGCTAGTACATGTCTAAGACCAGATTTGAAGTCAGGAATATGAATCTTCCTGACTCTAGACCCAGCACTCTATCCACTGTGCCACCCAGCTGCAAAATTATAAAAGCTGGCATTAATTATAAAATTAAAATAAGCTATTTAAATCTAAAAAGAACATTCACTTCGCCAGAAATGTTCTACCAGGGCCAGACCATACTTAAAGTTTTGTATTCAGTTCTGAGTGAATGTAATGATAAATTGGAAAAGAAAATTGCAATCAAATTTGGGGAGGGAGGGGACGGACTCAAGTTAAAGGAAATGATTACATTTAAACTGGAGAAGAGACGACTGGAAGTCATGTCTTGGAGTAACCAAAGGGCTGCCCCAAGACAGAAGGATTAGACTTGATAGGGCAGCCCTTTGACTCCCTAGAGGGCAGATTTAGGATGGATAAAAGTGACAGAGGTAAATTTAGGCACCATATAAGGAAAATCTATTAAAAATGTGATGAGTTTTTTCAGGTGGTGGTGTTTTTTATTAAAAGTCTTCAAGTGAAAGTTGAATGATCACCAGTGAATCTTAGAGAGACTTATGGACATTATTTATTTCACCAATTAATTAAACTCCTGAGTTTTTCAGGAAGCAGTTTTAATGCTCAGTCAATTAAATCAACATTAAACATTATATAAAGATACATTTTGTTAGGTAACATTTCAGTACCATACATGTCTCATTCACTGCTGCCTCCACTGGGCTGCAGATTTTGTAGTTCCATTGTAAGATAAAGTTCTTGTCACCATATGTAAACTTAAACTTGTCAAGTCATAGTGTTCAATTGTTGGCTTAGATCTTTGTACAATCAATAAAAGGAGATTGTCTAACAGCACAATAAGCTACACAAATACTGGAGCTCCTTGTTCCACTTCCAAGGCTACTCCAAATCATGTTCCAATAGGTGTCATCAAGGCATTTAATGCTTTTTTTCCAAGGAGGACATACACTAAAAAGCAACTGAACACCGAAGCAACTCAGAGACAAGAGAGGAAAGTCAAAATCCAAGTAATTTCCCATAAAGAGAAGTATTCCTTTTCTGCCTGGCCATCTCGAAAGCTAATGAATTGAATGGAGGGCAGGGGATATGGCACAAAGATTAATCAGCATTTTGTCTGACACAATTTGCCTTTATAGTATGCTCGTTGAGACCAGCAACACTGCTGACACAAATCATTTAGGTTCTTCTACTGTCCATTGTGATTTGACGACACATCTTTTTTTCTGCTGTCTTCTCATTTGCCAAAAAAAAAAACAAAATGGTTTAAACTAAGGTAACATTTTGTAGTAATGGAAACCATATGAGTTGGTGACTGATGTCAGTAAAAATAGCTGAGATGGTAAATGTGGTCAAGCTGAGAATCAAGCACAGAATGGGAATAGGAAGACACACAGCTGAGTCTATGTCAAAGAAGGTTTGAAAAAATGGAGCAAAGACCTATAGCAAGAAACCTGTAGAACTGAGCACGTCTTCTAGAGCTGTGGCAATTATGCCAAAAGACTCATAAACAACTGTGACATGTACATGTCACAACAACTTTCTGCAAGCCACTGTTTGCAACACAGTCATACTACAATTAAGAGACAAGAAAGGGTATTCTGGGTCATTGCCCAGTGCTGGTTCATTTTACTTAGATGAGGTCTTTGAAGATCTTGGATTAGGAAACATAATCATCTCCTATTTTATTATCACATAGGAGAGATAGACCGTAATTGTCAGAGCATAGTGTCAGCAGTAGAATAGAGTCATAAGAGTCCAGAAAGGGAGGAAGGGATTGGTTCTTACTCATGAGTTTGCTTTGATTACTAATTGAGTTTCTTTAAGTTGTTTTGGAAATGGGCTTTGGTTTAAGAAGTTAAATAGGTTCTGAGGGATTAAAAGGCAATGAGTGACAGTACTGAGAACACAGAATATTACTCTCAAAGTTTCTAGGGAATTCCATTGTCATTTTGGGAAGGGGGTATTAACAGTACAGGACCCCAGGTATTAAAAACAAAAGATTTTTTAAAAAACTTTTTAAAATGAAAAAAAAGGAAAAAAAAAGTAATTTCTCTATCCATTTTTCCACACTACTTTATATAGCTTTTAAATACATTTTAAAAATATATGGTTGAAATAAAATAACACCTGCTGTAATTTTGTGCACATAGTAGGCACTCAACAAATACTTTTCAGTTACCCAAAGTAGGAACAGATACCACCTTATGACAAATTTTCCCCAAAGCCCTAATCTATTCTTTTCAGATTAGAAAACTGACTTTTGAAAAATATTTCATCCATATTTCCTTCTGTGTTAAAGGCCTTGCCAATTACATAGCAGACAGAATCAGTCTGAGCTTGTCTAGTACAAAAGGTAGTAATGCAGGAAACAAGAGCTAACATCTGAGTTTTTGTCAAGGTTGTTACCTCAAAGAAGCTTTTGGGTATTGTTCAAAACTAGCTGAACTTGGGGCAGCTAGGTGGCTCGGTGCATAGAGTGTTGGGCCTGAAGTCAGAAAGACCAGAATTTAAATCTGACCTCAGACACTTACAAGCCATGTGATCCTGGGCAAGTCACTTCACCCTGTTTGTATCAGTTCTCTCATCTATAAAATGAGCTGGAGAAGGAAATGGTAAACCCCTCCAGTATCCTTGCCAAGAAAACTCCATTTTGGTCCATGGGATCACAAAAAGTTGGACATTTCTGAACAACTGAACAACAAGCTGAACTTACAAACTTGAATCAGAGACTGGATAGTCACTTTTTGGCTACTTTATTGATAAGAGTAATGCTTTGGTTCTGGGTCAGATTACATGATTGTGATTCTGTGAATTTGTGAAATTTGGAAAAGAATTTAAAAGTTTTCTCTGACTAGAGGCACAGAATGGATATGAACCCAAGTTTTATCCCCCTCTGGGTTCAACGTAGGAATAAGGGAATAGGATTTTCATGAGAACAAAATCTGTCCCCAAACCCTGTGGCCTCACAGAGCCTTATATTACCAATAATTCCTCCCTTCCAATATAGCCCACCATTCAACCTCACTTTACATTGCTTACACTCCACCTCTAGAGTTATTAAGTAATCCTAATCTACATTTGAATGTTTCATTATATCAGTGATACACTGATATGGGGATTATTTTCAATAATATAGATAGCAATCCATTCAAAACTCAGATGCTATGACACTTTTGTCCATGTCCTCCCATAAATTTTCCATAGTGGGTCCCCTCAAAATACTAGAGAATTTCTGCTTGTTTTTTTTTTTACTATAATGAGTGTACTTCTGCAGCATGTAGACTATTCTCCCCTTTACTGCTCTTGCCTTATGACCAACTCATGTCTATTTCTTACACTCTTCATGTACCTAAAATAATTTCAGTAATATATGGTTGTCTGTTTATACCTACCATATATTATTCTATTGCCCTTTGGGCCAGTTATGATTTTGATTCTTTAGAAGTGTTATATGGTATTTCAAGATTTATGGATATATAACATCACAGTGAGCTTATTGGTGTGAAAAAGATAGGTTTTTATTTGGAGGACAGGTCAGGATTTTTGAAAATGCTGCACAGTTTTCCAGATGCAGTACACCCTATTCTCTTCCTCTTGGCCCAAACCCATTGTCCACATTCATCGTTTGTCCTCCTTTGATGGAGCAGCTTGCTGGGAAGTTCATCTAACACACACTATAATCTATACAAGAGACATTTTTGATCCCTTTAGTGTTTTTTGCCTGAATTTTAACCAACTCTTTTGACTGGTCATGAATTTGTAGTATCGTGGACTTGATTTAGTCAACATAGTTTTGTTTGCAAATACATACTTGAACAATTAATAAATGTTGAATGCAAATAGGAACATATGTAGGATCTCACCATCTACACAAAATCCCTCTTCCCTTACAGTTCTTCTGTCATGGATAGCTCCCATGACAGAAAACACATGTGGTGAGTAAACATTTCCCTACTTTACATCTTGGTTGTTATTGACAATCAGAGAATTATTGAGCAAAGTCAGCTCTGTGTTTGCATTAACTGTATGATGAAGTATGATCTTAATGTACACATAATGAACATCTTGTTGAAGGAAAATCTTTAAGGTTAAACTTCGCTTGACCAAATCAAATGTGTATGAATGTAAAAATATAAGCAACAACAACAAAATAAAGGCAAAGGTGCTCCTTGCAGCCAATGATATGAATGTGAAGATGTGGCCTCAAACTTCTGCCATCCAATATGTGTCTGGATCACATTTTGTCTACAAGGATCTCATGGGCAATTGTCAAATTCACTCCATTACCTCTCTTATCCCAAAATAAGACTCAGACTAGTCTGTGATATTAAAAAAAATACATTTTATTGTTTGCTATGTTTTTATGTCATTTTGAATATGCTATCATCTTATCTAGAAAGCCTTTTCTTATAACAAACAGCTAGACAAAACCAGCTGAAGTAATTACAATATTTAACAATTCATGCAGTATTTTGCTACCCATAGTATCCCATATTTCTGTCAAAAAAGAAAACTATGCCTTCTTTTTAATCAATAAACATTCAATAAGTGCCTACTATGTGCCAGGCACTTAGTGATTACAATTATACAGCATTTGGCTTTATTTTGTTAGGCTTTTTAAAAAAATGTACATTCTTATAAGCATTGTATATATTCTTCCCTCAGTTCTGCTTCCTCATATACTTGTAGGTCTTTATTTCTCTGAATTCCTCTTAATCCTCATTTCTTAAAGTTTGATAATATTTCATTATATTATGTTCATTTATCACACTTTGTTTAACCATTCTCCAGTATATGGACATTCATTTTCATTTACAATTTCTTTTTGCCACCATAAAAAAGTGTTGCTGTGAGTATTTTTGTTGCAAATGTGAGGACAAAATGAGATTAAAATGTGCAAAGCACTTTGTGAATATTAAAGTGCAAATGGTAGCTGTTGCTGTGTTTTTTTTTTGTTATTGTAATTGTTGTCTTTGTATTTTACTTCCTTGGGATAGATATCAGTCTCTTATTTCAAGGATATTAAAAAATTTATTGATTTTTCTCTGATAATTTCAAATTGTTTCCTAGAATAATTCAAATAACTCAGAGTTCTGCCAATGCATTTCCTGTGCTTATCTTCCCACGGTCCTTCCAATATCAACTATTTCCATTTCTTTTGGTCATGTGTGCCAATTTGTTGCCCATAAGGTAAGACCTTAAAGGTTTTTATTTTTTGCTTAGATTTTTATTTCAATTCTTATTAGAAAATTGGATACATTTTTCATGTGGTTGTTATTTGGCAACTCTTTTGAAAATATTTTCTTGTCTTGATCCATTGGACATGACTTAAAATCTTAATTAAGCAATGTTAGCTCAACATTTCCCCATTTTAAGTACTCATAAAGTATCCCTTTAATACTATTTTCTAGAATTTTTCTGGAAATTAAAGTCAATTTTATCATTCTTTAATCTAAATGACCTACCTTCTTTGCCTTTTTGAAAACTGGGACATTTATCAATTTCTAATTCATTTCAACTCTATATTCTCCACATTTTTTTAGTCATTGAAATCACCCTGACTAATTCTTTCAATATCCTTTGGTGTAATTATTCAGGGTCTGGTGTCTTGAGCTCCTTGAGGAAATCTAGCTATCCTCATCTCATCTCTTCATCTGATTATCAGTATCCTCTCCCTTTTCATTATTTTCATTTTATGTTTAGCTATTTCAAGGATGCTTATCATAGTAAAGAAGAGAAGTAAAATTGAGGTGAATTTATATCTTCCATTCATTTATTATCTGACTCACTTGAACAAAAGTTTTATTCTTTGATCTTCTACTTGCCTTCAGCCTAGCTTCAAAACAAAACAAAACACAAAGAATTATAAAACTATGAATACCCTTTTGCCCAGCAATACCACCATTAGGTCTATTTCCCAAGGTAATCAGGGAAAAAGGAAAAGAATGTTTATGTTCTAAAATATTTATAGTAGCTCTCTTTGTGATGGCAAAGGACTAGAAGTTGAGGGGATGCCCATCAACTGGAGAATGGCTAAACAAGTTTTGATATGTGATTGTGATAGAATACTAGTGTGCTATAGAAAATGATTAGCTGGTTGATTTTAGAAAAACCATGAAAATATTTGCATGAAACAATGAAAAATACAATGAGCAGAACCAAGAGAATGTTGCATACGATAACAGGAATATTGTTCAAAGAATAATTATGAATGATTAAGTCACTTTCAGTATTATAAGTACTCGAATAAGTACTTGAAAAGGACCTATGAAGGAAGATGCTATTCATCACCAGAGAAAAAAACTGATAAATAGAAATATGTATAGTATGGTTTTACATATATATATATATATATATATACATATATACATATATGTGTGTGTGTTAGGGTCTGAAATCATGATCTTTGTTAGTTCAGGGTGGAGAGGGAAGGAGAAAGAAAGGAAAAATTTAAAATGCACAGCAGAAAACAAAAAGAAACTCAGAAGGAAGCACAGAAAAGCAGAGTAATTTTGAAGACCATGTCTAGTATTTATTACATAGTTTTAAGAAAAGTAAAGTGTGAAATAGAGATTCATGGTTTTATATTGAATCCTCTTTTTTTTGTGGTGCTGTTTACATAGAACTTTTTTATGTCTTTTTGTATTTAACTTTAAAATTAATTTTAAAAAAAGGAAAAGTAAAACTTTTTTTTTTGGCTTAACGTTCATTAAAACCCATTCACAATGTTTCTGAATACTCTTACAGAGTGATGTCTCTGTCCAGAATGTCCATTTACGATCTAAAGCAAAAGAGAAACAAAATACTAGTTTTTCTCTAGTGAACCCCTACAAAGATGGGTATCCAAGACCAAATGCACTGTATGGAGAGTTTTTCCAGTTACTTCTTGCAAATGTCAAAGTCCCAAAGGTATCACGCAAAAAAACACCACCAGGTAATTTTCCCTCTGGGACCATTTGGTTTCTAGTTCTGCCACTCATAAGCCCCCACAGGTGTGCTTAGTAGACAAAACTTAATTAGCTTTTTAGCAAAACATACTTGCTAATATTGGATATTAGTTGCAAAACCAGTTATAAACCCCCTCCCCCATAACAACAACAACAACACTGGGAAACCCCTTCCCACAAATGCCCACACAGTTTCTGGAAAGAATGGGCACAAATTTAAAATACAAAGGTGAAAAAGTAAAGCACACATTTGGCAACAGTTGGCAAGGGGGTAAAAGGCAACTACTGATAACTCAAAGTTCTTTTCTTTCTTTTAATATTCCTCATAGAATTCCCTTTAGGGGGAGCTTCTGCCTGAATTCTTTGAGTGACTCACTTTATAGAGTTCATAGCTGGTGCTTCTCATACCCTGAAACTGCTTTTCCATAGAGGAAAAGGGGAAGGGGAGAAAGAGAGGGAAAGGGAGGGAGAGAGGGAGGAGGGAGGGGGGAGGAGGAGGGGAGAAGGGAGGGGAAAGAGAGAAGGGAGAAAAATGGAGAGAGGGAGAGAAGAGGGGAAAGGGAAGTAGGGAAAAGGAGAGGAAAGGGGAGAGGGAGGAAGAGGAGGAAGAACAAAGAGAGAGGGAGGAAGAGGCAGAGGGACAATTTGAAGCCAGTCTCTTATCTCAATCCCATGTTCCTTCTATAGTACCATGTCACCATCTTAAAGTACCTAGGGCAGTTTGTATCCAAGGGTAGATCACTAAGATTATGCAGAATAAAGAGCCCTTGGATGTGATAGGGGAGAAAGCTCTATAGACCCCATCTTTGCCTGTAAAAAATAG
>JAQQSU010004820.1:0-13977 GCA_028627135.1 Pseudochirops cupreus
TATATATATATATATATGTATATATACACAATTATTATTATTATTATTAACGACATCCAACTGGAACTTGAGATACACAGGTACTGTGGTTGGGAGATCCATCCTGCCCTATCTAAAAGTCAGAAGGGTGAGGGGGAAAGACATAGGCGAGAATAGATTGGGGGAGGGGGGATACACTGGGATGGCTGTTTTGGGGCAGTGGTGGGGGAAAGATGGGGAGAAAATCTGTAACTCAAAATCTCGTGGAAATGAATGATGTAAACTAAAATAAAATTAAAAAAAACATTCATTGCAAAAGATGGAAAGGCAGAGAAATTCTGTGAAGAATTGGTAAGACTTTAAAAATTAAATCAGCATATACTTTAATATTGAGTGACTTCAGTACAAAGGTGGGCATAGGGAAGGGTAGTAAAAATGTACTGGAAAATATGGTTCAGGAGAAAGAAACAAGAAAGGCCAAAGGGTTATAGATGCTACAGAAGTCTTATACCTATATATCATAAATATCTTCTTCAAGTAGAGAGTTAGAAGAGGCATAGTACATGGTAAAAATGAAATTAATTGTAGAATCACTGAAAATGAAATTAATTATATTCTGAATATTGGGAAGATTAGTTGGAGCTACTTCTGAATTAGATGTTTGTTCATAGTCAGATTATTGATTTGTCAGATCTGGAGCTAGAGGGAACCTCAGTCTCTACATAGAAGAGGGATTTGAGACTCACAGGACTCAAGTGGCTTTTCTAAGGTTATGGGTGTAGTAAGTAAAAATCTGGGATTGAAACTCAATTACTCTGACTCTCAGACCAGCACTCGCACACTGCACCATTATGCTTCTAAAATACTATAATTCTACTTCACCTGCTCATAATGCCTGTGTGTGTGTGAGCACACACTTCTATGCTCTGTTCTCTTTGGGTAGGATGAAGCAAAAGTCTAGGTCTCAACTGAAGGCCTTACATTTGGGATTCAGCTACATTTCACAGATACTATAATGAGCCCAATTACTGTTCTCAATCCCTTGTGCATATGACACACTACTGGGAACCAATAATTCGTCAGTGTTTTCATCACTTAAAGTGGGCCCATAAGACAGGCTCTCCTTTCAACTTGGGGGAAATGAAGTCCTTGCTGATTAATTAAAAGTTGTGCTTTCTATAGTAGCCTTAGAGGTCTCTTAAAGTGATGATGCAAGAGTCAAAAAAATTTCCTCTGTGTTTATGTCACTTCTAATTCTGCTGCCATAGGGATTTCATTTTTAAAAAGAGTTGAATCAGATTCTCAATGAAGTCCTGTTAATCCTTTTAATGAGTGCCAACTCAAATGTAAAAAGAGAAAATTCTGCACAGAAAAACTATGTCCAGTGAGAAGCTGCAGGAATTAGATCAATATAAGGAAGAACTTTTAAATAATTAGAACTGACCAAAAATGTAATGGGTTGCTTTGTAAGATAATAAGTTTCCTGTCACTTGACTTTTTTTTTAGGAGGCTTGTTAGCCACTTTGTGAGGCAAGTGGGGATTCTTGAACCAGGAAAGGTGAAAGGTCCCTTTTCTCTGTTCATCTATAATTACTTCCTTAGTTCAGGTCCTCTTTACCTCTCTTCTTAGTTATTGCAGTGCTCTCCTAATTAATCTTCTTGCCTCAAGTCTCTCCCCACTTTAGTCCACCTTTGACACTGCTGTGAAAGTGATTTTCTTTAAGTTCAGATTAGACCACATTACTCCTCTATTTAATGAACACCAGGATTTTCAATTGCCTCCAGAAATTTTTTTCTCTTTAGTTTTTAAAACCCTCTATATCTTTCCAGTCCCACTGTACATTACTCTCCCTCCTGCTCTATGTGATCTGGCCAAACTGGCCTTGTCTCTGTATCCAACACATGATACAATATTCCATCTCACATCTCTGTTTCTTTGCATTCTCCATGCTTGGAAAGCATTTCTTCCTCACATATTCTTCATAGATTCTACCTTTTCCTTCACGACATAGCTCATCACTTTCTGTGTATAACCTGATCCCCCCCAAATGCTAGTGCCCTTTCACTCAAGCTACGTTGTATTTAACTACTTGTATTTAGTTGTGGTTATTAACTTGATTTTGATGCTATATATATTTTAACGTATGTTTCTTGTCTCCCTCTTTAAAATGTAAGTTTCTGTGAGTAAGTTTTGTCTCATTCTTTGTTAATATATGTTATATGATATATAACATTTTATTATACCTTATATTATTATATCTATATTATATTCCCTGAGCATTTTAAAATATATTCAGCTACTTGACAAAATCGTTAAAATTAAACATAACTCTTGGAACTTACAGAGTGCCGAAGAATACTGGACGCTTCAGAGGAACTAGGTTCAAATTCCAACTCTGTTCCTGCTACCTCTTTTGTAAAATGAGGGAGGTGGACCAAGATGACCTCTAATGTCCCTTCCAGGTCTAGATCTGTGAACCCTTATAAATTGAAAGGGGCCCCAGAGACCATCTAGTGCTTACCCATGCTGTCTTGAAAACTTTCATTGATGACTGGGAGTGTGGAGAGAGATTGAGAGAGAGAGATTGAAGGAGGAGAGATAGAGAGTCAGAGACAGAAAGAGATACACATATGTAGAGAAAGAGACAGAAAGACAGAGAAAGAGACAGAGACAGAAACAGAGCCAGAGCCAGAGCCAGAGATAGACAGACACACACACAGATGGAGAGAGAGAGAGAGAGAGAGAGAGAGAGAGAGAGAGAGAGAGAGAGAAAGAGAGAGAGAGGTGGGTGGGGTGGTAATCTGCTATTTCCAAAGACAGTTCATTTTACTTTTAGATTGTTCTAATTGTTAGAAAAGCACCTATTTTGAGTTTTAATCTTAAACCTTTTCCTTTCTCACTCCTTCCATCTTTTTGTACTCACTGAGAACTGGCTCCTTTATGACTTTCCTGCCTTCCCCTTCCAGCGTTGTCTTCACTTTCACTCATATCCCCCTAATCGTTGGCTGGAGAATTGAAATTTTTTTTGTTCCACTTCTAGCCTCTCTTTTTACCACTATCATTCAGTGAGGTCAGCTCTAAAGTGAAGCACTAAAATGGAGAAGTGCAGAAATAATTGTAGGCCAGGCGAGATTGTCAAAGCAATCCATTTATTGATACCATGAGCAAAGTTTTTATAGAGTAACAAGCCAAAGAAGGTAACTATAGTCCACTACTAGGCTTTCCAGTACTGCTTTGTTCAGTTTTAAGATGCTAGAGAGTGATGTCAAATAGGCCTTGATGGTAATCATGTCCTTGATGTTTCCATACACAAGAATAGTATCTAAAATGTGTTAGTGAGCTAACACCTTCTGGCTAGAATCCCAGAACAGGGCAGAGCCCTGGACCTCAGGATATCAGGCAAGCTCTGAATTACAGCTGCATCACTGGGAAATCCAGGAGCTGGCTGTTATGGAATGGCCACATCACTGGAAAACCAGGAGCAGACTATTCAAAATACAGCCTGATTCCTGGATCAGATGTTTAGGCTTCTTCAATTTAGTAACCTATCCTCTTTTGAGTTTTACTTAATACCACCCAATTACCACCCAGTCAAGATTCTGATAGCTATCTATTGGCTTTCAGGACACTCTCCCTCTTACCTCAATGTTTTTACCTGGGCCACAGCCCATTCTTCCTAACTCCTACCCTTGTACTAGAAGACTTCAACCTACATCCTGATATTCCCTTATATATTCTAACCTCCTAATTCTTCACCTTATTCATTTCACACAACCTAGTCCTCCACTAATTCAGCCAATGGAAATGATAATACTCTTGATTTTGTAATTACCTATAAGTGTTCCACTTCCACGTACATGAACTCTGAAATTCCCTTATCTATCATAATCTATCATTCGTTCTTCATCCTTAACCTGACCTTCAAACCCTACATTACTCAGTTCTTTCCCAGATTGTTATCCCTGCACTAACTACAGTCTTCTTCCTTCCCCATCTTGACCCCTTGGTAAGCCAGTTCAATACCACACTGTCCTCTTCTCTAAAGTTCCTTGCCCCTTTATCCTTCCTATTGCTGATCTCATCTTATCAAGCTTTAGCCTTGGATCATTGCCAGCACCTACTGTCTTTACTTCTACACACATGCAACTGGAAGAAGCCAAAGCAAATCATGAAAGCATACTGACTGGGTCTGCTACAAATTTATGTTAAATAACCTCAACTGGGTCATCAGTGTGGCAAGGCAATACTTTTATACCTCTCTAATTGATTCACTGCAGCGTCTTATCCAAACCTTTTCAACCATCCTCAAATTTCCTATGGTTTCCCTCCCTTTACTCTGTGAGGTTAGAACCTTTCCTCATATTTTGCTGAAAAAACTGAGGCTATTCAAAGAATCCCCTCTTCTGTCCTCCTCATCTCATATCACTTGTTCTGATTCCACATTCTGCCTCCAAAGATAGGCTTTTAGAGGCAAGCCATGTTACTCTAGCTTTTGCCCCAGGATAGGCTGCCACTTGACCCTGGGGAACTCTACAGTCTGTTTCAGGGAAGGAGACCAAAAGATACCACTACCTATAGTCCCTCGAATACCAGCTTCAAGAAGTAACACTGGGGAGTCTAGTGCCTTCTCCAGGTAAGAAGGTAGGAAGTCATGGGACTGCTAGTACATGCCATGGAGAGAAAGGACATTTGACTCAAGGACACTCTGGTTGAGGCAAATTATTGACACTCTCCCTCTTTCCTTTTTGACTTACCAGACAGATTCCACATTGAAACTACTCTTTACATTTTTTTTACATGGATAAAAATAATGGGGTTGGGTAGTACAGGTTGGGAATAAGAGAGAGCACTATATGGTGTAAATCCAAACATGAACAGCTTTCCAGAGGACTGCTGCTGTGGATAGCCCTAAGGCTCTGATTGCATAGTATAGTGGAATCTCTATTTATTCAGAAGTAAATGAAAGCAAAACATTCACAGAAACCAAAGTGTACCATTCATGATGTTATAACATAACAATTTATCTCTAAAGTGGCAACATAGTTTTCATCAAAGTGGCCACATAGTTTTAAGTAAAAGATATCATTCAGTAAGTCCTTAACTCAATCGCCCTTAAGGAGCAAGCCTCCTTAAGGGACGCAAAGTACAGAGGTCAGAGTTCTTCACCTTTAGGTCACATCATCTTAATCACTCAGTCAAAAAGTCTTCTTTCTTCTTGACTGGAGATTAGTTTCCAATCATCCTTAACTTAATCATCCTTAAGAGGCACAAGGTACAAAGTACAAAATTCTCCCATCCCTAGGCCACAGTAAATCATGATGTTCTCAGTCAGCACTAAGTACCCAAGGAGAGGTCTTTTCATATTGACTCGAGGCTAGCTCCCAAATTCCATGGTTCCTCTTCCATGGGTCTAGCTCCTGCCAATTGCCCAATTGCCACCTGGATTCAAAAGTAGGCAGCTCTCAGCTCCTTGTCCAGTTCCATATTAAAACTCACAGTGTCCAGTCTACCTCAAGTCTTTTGCAGTTTCTGTTTCTGGGAAGACAAAGCTTAACATTCACACACATTGCCAGCACCATCATCAATTCACTATCTGCCTGTGAAATCAACACAGACCCACCCACAAGGTCTGAGAACTCAACCCACATCATCAGTATAGTCCTAGGACCTCTGAAATCCTTGTCTAGGACTTCTGTAAACAGACAAGAAAATCCTCTATCAGGGCTTCCAGTAAGGTCCCAGGACTTCTGTACAATCAACACAGACAGAACAACCAGAGTGCTGGCCTCCATAACTGTTCCCCTTCTCAGTTCTGCCCTCTTCCTGCTTGGGCTTCTCCTTATATATGGCCGTTATCTCCTCCCTGTTCCACCCCTTCTTGTTGCATCAGCAAGTTCCTCCCACTGTGGGTTTCACAAGTTCTGTTTCATAACAAAGACTTGATACAATCAAGGGCAAGGCTCAGCTGTAACAAGGTACTAAGTACATATTTGCTTTCCATTACATATTGTTCCACAATGTGTGATTTTTTTCCCTACATGACTCTACTTAGAGATTTCTCTAGGTATCCTGTCACTCCTAGGGTTAGCCAATCCTACTTGACAGTTCTGTCTTCCGCAATATAAATACTTGGGTTGAACAGATTTATGAAATGATGGTACCAACGTCATTGTGTGAAAGAATGCACATCTGTCATAGTGGAATTACCATAAACTACTGAAAGTATAGTTTTGAGGAGGACATCTCTATGGTCAGAAAAAATTGTTAGCAGAAAAAATTTGTGAAGCTGTAACAATATTTGTGATAGCCTGGAAATAGATTTTCATTATGAGTTTCTCTTAGGGAAATTTACTTTACACTAAAAAAAATGAATGGATATTTTTTCATTGTTGGTCTCTGTGATGAGACATGAGGGGAGCTAGAGAGTGAAGGTAGAATTAAGGAGAGGTGACATCCTGTGCTCTGCTCAATAAACAGAAATTTACCTAATCTCATTTGAAAACACTTTTGTATGTGGACTTTACTTTTATTTTCAAATAAAATCAGCTGTGCTAGCTGAAAAAATCACCAGGATATATTTGGTTTAGACAGTGACCTTAAACTCAGCCACAAACTATGGAGTCGTGGTTAGTTCTTGTAACATAAGACCATCCCCTGAGCAATGACTCTGAACAGTACACATAGATTATTGAGACCCATCAATTAGACTGTGTTTTACAGGGAAAATGGAGAACAAGACAACCCTATTCTGATCCAGTAATAGAAATATTTACTCTTGGATAGGGTACATGGAAATCATACAGCAGAAGAAAGAGTTGACTATGTGAAGAAATCCCATTTTCTGTTGTTGTAAATTGTATGTTTTTATGATGGTATTTTGAGATAGGGGGAGGAGACATGTGTGTGATATAGTAAACCTTTCAATGTTTTCTTGACGAGGGGAAATTAAACTGAATGATTTGATTAATCTTGGTACATCTTTACAAATGTGGCAGGATCTTGGTAGCCTGAAGTTATGATTCTATAGACTAATGCGAGGAACCATACAGACTGTCAATTTTAAAATGGAAAAGAAGCCTGAGATTTGTCAGACACTTGGTTAGTGCCAGGTTTGCTAATAAAGTAAGATGATGTGGCCTTGTCATGTACAGGCCAGATGTTAAATGAGAGTATGGAGATTTTTTTGAGGGGAGACTCTGGTCATGGCTGGGTTTGGGTACCTTAGGATAAAGTTCCTAAACTTTGTAATTAGGTAATTCTTTCTTCTGTTCAGTATTATTTTGCCTTACTTTTATGAAGTTTAAGCAATGCTTTAAAAAAAATATAACTATGATCTGACTAGTCCATAAAGGAAAAAGAAAGGGAGTGTCCATCCAATCTAGGTCATGCATAAGATGGGGGAGGGTGGGTAGTGGTACAAAGATAGAGAAATGGACCTATCCCAGTGGCTTTGAGGTTCTTGCAAGTAATGGACAAATATGCAGCAGAAACTTTGTAGCAATGAAGAGATGGACAGGAAGTTCCATAATTTGTTTTTGAGTCTAGTCAGTTTTGTTTCTTGTCTGTAGTACCACTTGCACCAAAGATAAGTAAAAGCGAGGGCTATGTCCTTTAGATTCTACCATCCTGCCATATACTCACCCTGTAAGCACAGTCTACATTCATAATTGGCATACTTGATAGCCTCAGTGGAGTGGAATGACCAGATAGTCTGAGTTTACAACCAGGTTAGGTGGAACCCATCTGCTGGTTTTGATAGTGCTTTACCTTCAGTGAATGGACATATGCTGTTCCTGAGTCTAGCCAGTGCAGATTGGTAGAGGCACTCCTCTGGCAGCTGTGCCTGAAAGTTACTTATTACCTTCAGCTGAAGTATCTTACATGGCGTTTACTGCTGTAGCAACCTGGAAACCAACCTCATCTTACTGCAGTCTCCAATACACATGCTACCTTCCTTCATAACTAATTTACTACAGGTGAAATGGACACCGAATAGGAAGAAATGGAGATAGCCAATT
This sequence comes from Pseudochirops cupreus, assembly GCA_028627135.1. Classification (NCBI taxonomy): domain Eukaryota; kingdom Metazoa; phylum Chordata; class Mammalia; order Diprotodontia; family Pseudocheiridae; genus Pseudochirops; species Pseudochirops cupreus. The sequence continues at coordinate 7,999 of JAQQSU010004820.1, forward strand.
TGAACGAATTAAGGAGCATTTATTAGCCAGCCAGCAACAATCCCAGAGTCTAGCCCTGGGATCTGCCCTGAGCAGCGTTGTAAGCAGAGTATTTAAAGGCAAAAACCACAAACATATCAGGAAACCACAAACATATCAGGAAGAAAAAAATCAGGGTACAGAGTTGCATAAACATCCTGCACCTGGTATTTTGCTAGGGGCCCCAGGTCCTTCCTGTTCCTTTTGTGGGGGTGCAGTTTCCTGGAGCTTGGGCCAAGTTGGCCCCTTCACTTCACTCCCCCGTTTTAGGTCATACTGAGGATTCATCCTCCGTGGTCAATGACAAGTAGGACAGGCGGACAGTGAATAGTTTGGTTGCATCCAACCAAGCTCAGCTGCCTGACAAGACAGGGACCCACAGTTAGACCTAGAAGTAGGAACAATAGGGGACCAGAGATGGCCGAGAGGAGCGTGGTAAGCCATGGGGACCACTCAAAAAGAGGGATTGATACCAAGAGGCAGATGGGTGCCTAGCAGCGTCCCTCTCTCATCCAGCTGTTTGCGTAGTGAGTGCCATGCACAGGCCCCCCTGTTTTAGGAACAGGAGGTCCAGTCCACGATGGTTCTGTAATACTACCTCTGCCAAAGAATCCAGGGAGGTCTCTAAGTGTGACACCATCCCTTGCAGGGAGTGGAGATCGGTGTCAACTTGGGCACTGAGAGACTGGAAATTAGCATCCCCTTTAACAAGAGCCGCGACTCCCTTACACACCCCAGCTCAGCTCCCTGCCCGTTCCCTGCCTTGTAGCCTCTGGGAGGCCACAACATAGCTGACAAGGGTAATATCACTGGAGCCCTCAGAGTCCAGGAGAATGGGGTGGACCCGGAAATGCTCCAGCATGTCAAAGACTGTCAGGAGCCAGAGGCGCTGCACCTGGCAGTGACCATCTTCGTTCAGGGACAGACGAAGGTGCTTGGCCCTGCCCTGGAAGTTGAACGTGAGGACATATTCCCCCCTCCACGTTTTGCTTTGACGTACCAGGAAAACACCATGGCTGCCAGGACCCCCTGCCAACACTAGCTGGGCAGCTTTGAGGCGGGAGAGGGTCCCATGGAACCAAGGGTACTTTGAAAGGGGATGGTCCCCATCACCTCTATTTGACTCCCCCTGGAACAGGAACAAACCTGTGGTGTCTGGAGTCACTGGGGGCCCTTCTTCAATAGGGACTCGGGGGGTCAACTCTGGGGGCAGTAGTTCCATTGAATCAAAATGGGAGGCAGCAATAGAAGCAGAGCTGGGGGAGACAGAAGCCGAGGGATGATCAGAGAGGCTCCCGTATGCCCCCTGAGACAGATGCTCATTGCTTTCACTAGGTCCCAAGGGCAGCTCCTGGCTGGGCAGACTCTCTGAGTGGTTAAGGCAGGATAGGTCCAGGCTGTCTGTGTTCTCCTTGTCAGGCATCCCCAGGGCTGTGGTCGTCCGGACATTTAGTCTCAGCCTCTCAAAGCAGTGTGTCCATCTTTCCCCAGGGGATGTCCCACTGCTAGTTGGCCCCACATTGGTGCTACCACTCCCACCAGAGGAGTTGGAGTTGCTGTTTCCACCCAGGACAGGTGGCCCAGAGGCAGAGGTGTACAAGGGTCCCACTGGAGGGGGGGGGATCACCAGCTCCCTGCCACTGCAAGATCCCTCGGACTGAGCCTTGTATTGATCAGCCCACAGAGCAGAGGGAGAAACGTTTCTTCAGCTTAGGCTTTGAGGAGGATGAAGAGATTGAAGGAGGAAGAGGGCCAGTCAGGTCTTCAGAGGATCATGAAAGACCCAACACCATCAGAGGCCCACTGTTCTGCAGCTCTCCAGGGATGGGGTTTCCGTCCCAGGACTCAGGGAGATTGGACCAGATGATAAAAGGGAACCTGAGGCCCAGGCCACCTCTGCCTCAAAGTGCTGCAAGAAGAGCTCAGCAAGACGGCAGGAGAAGGCTGCCTCAGCCCCAGGCCCTGCATATTGGGGATGGGAAGCCAAGTAGAGGCGGAAGCATCTGGCAAAGTCCAGGGCTGCCGCCCAAGCGTGGGATTCACAGAACTCCTGCCAACTTGGGGGAGGTGGTGGTGGTGGTGGCAGAGGGGGAGGAGAAGGAGAAGCCCCATCCTCAGGGGAAGGGGCACCATTCATGATGAGCCAGATGAAATGGAGAGTAGGGGCCCTAGGTGAGGGAAGGAAGGGGGGGGAGGCCAGAAGACTCAGGGTCTTCTGCAGCAACTGCGTCTCAGTCCCCGCGGTTTGCTCCAGCAGCAGCAGCGGCGGCTCATGTTCATTTGAGCTTGAGGGGTAGATCACCAGAGGGATTTGCTGACCACTCCTGTGGGCGTTTCATCAACTTGACATGAGAGCGGTGAATCCATGCCTTGTGTCCGGCCACCTTTACCACAGAAGGGTTGCTGAGGATGACTTGGTAGGGGCCGGTCCACCTAGGTTCTAGAGAAGAGCCTTTTGGCCAGGCTGGACAGAAAGGGATGGCTCGCTGGTCAGGGGTTGGTGTACAGCACTTAGCACAGAACAGACCACGGATTGGATTTCTGTCAGTGCCTGTAATGACTTTAAACGTGATTGATTAGAGAGATCTAACGGTGCAGAATCAGCTACTCTGGGTAAAATGGGAGGGGGAACACCAAACATAATCTCAAAAGGGGAGAGAGAGAGAGAGAGAGTAAAGGAATTGGGGGTACAGCATGCACGCAAGAGGGCGAAGGGAAGGAGGCTCACCCAATTATCGCCAGTTTCAATCTTAAGTTTCGCTATGTATTCCTTCAGGGTTCTATTTATTCTCTCCACTTGACCTGAACTTTGGGGCCTATAGGCACAATGCAGTTTCCATCTTATCCCCAGAATTTGAGACAGAGACTGAATTATGGAGGAGGCAAATGCAGGGCCGTTATCCAAGCCAATAGATACCGGAAGGCTGAATCTTGGGAGGATTTCGAAAAACAGTTTCTTTGCCACGATTCCAGCGGTTTCACTTTTGGTGGGGAAAGCTTCAACCCATCCAGTGAAAGTGTCCAAAAAGACTAGCAGGTATCGAAATCCATTTACTTGATGTTCCATATCCGTGAAATCTATCTCCCAATGGTCTCCTGGGAATGTGCCTCTAGGTCGGTATGCCGGGACTTTGGTAGGCGAGGCTGGATTAACGTGGGCACAGGTCACATACCGCTGAGTGACTGCCTCCACTGCTTGTTTCAGCCCTGGGCTGGAGAAGTGGTTCCGGACCAGTTCCTAGAGCCGGGTGGCTCCCAAGTGAGTTAACTCATGCAGATTCATTAGAAGGGGAAGTACCATGGGTCGGGGCAGGATCAACTTCCCCTCAGAAGTCCTTCCCCAGCCTCGGTCATCCTCCTTTCCCACCTGGTCTTCAGGAGCGTAAGTGGGGTGGGGTGGCAAAACATTCCAGTCTGTGTAGGGCTCAAGTATCAGGGTTGATGTCAGTTCTCAGAGGGCCGCCTTCTTTGCCGCCACATCTGCTGCCGCATTCCCCAGGGATACTTTATCCTTTCCTCCTGTGTGGGTCGATACATGCACTACAGCAACCTCCTTTGCTGTCCACCTGGAGGGAGGCGAGTGTAGAAGCTGTTCAAGATTATGTGAGGCGAGAATCAGAAGAGGCTGGCCAAAAGTCAACTTGGAAGCTTCCTTCACCCAGCGTAGCCACAGCCGCCACGAGGCGCAGGCAGGAAGGCCATCTGGACGCCACCGAATCAAGATGTCTGGAGAGATAGGCCACAGGTCTTCTCCAAGGTCCGAGGGGCTGGGTCAGCATCCCTTTTGCAGTGGCTGCTGCCTCATGCACACACAGGTGAAAGGGTTTGGATAAGTCCGGCAAGGCAAGGGCCGGGGAGCTAGCAAGGGCGACTTTGAGAGAGTCAAAGGTGGACTGCTGGTCAAGCCCCCAGCGAAAGTCAATAGTGGGCCCTGAGAGAACCGAGTAGAGTGGCTGGGCAATCTCGGCAAAACCGAGTATCCAAAGGCGACAATACTCGGCCATTCCCAGGAATTCACGCAGGCTTCTGCATGTAGAAGGGACCAGCATTGACAGTATGTTGGCCACTCGGGCCTGAGAGAGAAAACGCTGTCCATCAGATAGACTAAAACCAAGGTAAGTCACAGAACTGGAGCAGAGCTGAGCTTTCTTACCCGACACTCGGTAACCATAATGATGCAAGAGCTGGAGGAGCCGGCGGGTGGCCTGTAAACACCGTTCCTCAGATGAAGCTGCCAGGAGGAGGTCATCCACATATTGAAGGAGTGTCACATCTGAGTTCTCAACTTGGAATGGCAAGAGATCACTGGCAAGGGCAGCCCCAAACAGGGTGGGTGAATTCTTAAACCCTTGAGGGAGTCAGGTCCATGTGAGTTGGGAAGAGGATCTGGTATCGGGGTCAGTCCAAGTGAAGGCAAACAAGGGCTGGCTAATAGGAGCCAGAGGGATGGAGAAGAAAGCATCTTTCAGGTCCAAGACTGTATACCAGGGCTTGTCAGGGCCCAGGGAGGATAAGAGAGGGTAGGGGTTGGGAACCATGGGGTGCAGGGTCTCAACCCACGAATTAACCTCCCGGAGGTCTTGTACAGGGTGGAAGTCACCAGTCCCGGGTTTCTTGACCAGAAGGAGGGGTGTATTCCAGGGGCTCTGACAGGGTCTGAGGATTCCCGCCTTTAAGAGTCGGTCAATGTAGGGTTTTATTCCCAGAAGCTCCACCTGGCTTAGGGGGTACTGCCGAATTCTGACAGGGGTTGAGGTAGAGAGGAGGGAGACAACTATGGGGGGTTGGTGAGAAGCTAGCCCATAAGGATGATCCTCGGCCCAGACACCAGGAACTTCAGTTTTTAGTTGGGTGAGGACAGGCCTTTGAGAGGGAGGGGCCTCTGGTTCGGTCAGGAGTCTGGACTCCTCTGACAGGGGGCAGGAGACCACTAACAAGGGAAATCATAATCCCACGGATGGTTCGGGTTCTTCAAAAGATATGGTGGCCTGGAGTTTATGTAACAGGTCCCTCCCCAGGAGAGGATACGGGCAGTCAGGCATAATGAGAAAGGAATGAGTGACTGTGCCCTTATGCAGTTGTACTGTTTGGGCAGTGGTGACGGGCACTCGGGCCAGTTTCCCCGTAGCCCCCTGGACCTGTATGGTGGTTTTAGAGATGGGGCCTAGAGACCTATTTAGAACTGAGACGGCAGCCCCTGAGTCCACAAGAAAGGACACTGGTTGACCCCCTATTTTAAGAGTGACCCTGGGCTCCTGGGGGTCCAATGACTGTCCAGTCTGGGAGCCCGGGCCCCCCTAATCTGTGTCAACTGGCAATATCTCTCTTGATTTCTTTTGGGCCTTCAGTGGGCATTCAGATTTCCAATGGCCTTTCTGCTTACAGTAGGCACACTGATCCCTGTCTAAAGCTGTTCGTCGTATCTGTCGTGATGAGGGACCTTGTCTTGGGACATGAGGACGCGGGGTCTCTGCCAGGGCTGCCACCACCCCTTGGGCCATTGATTTGGTTTGCTTTTCAGCAGGTTCCTCCCGATTATTGTAGACCCTATTTGCAATTTCGAGCAGCTTGGTCAGTGCCTCACCCTCGAACCTCTCTTGTTTTTGAAGCTTCTTACAAATGTCTGGGGCAGAGTTGGAAACAAAATCAATAACAATGGCCCGCCAGTTATTGGGGTCCTCAGGGTCGATGGGTGTGTAAGTGTGGTAGGCCTCCAAGAGCCTCTCCAGATAAACTGTAGGGGATTCATCCTTCCCTTGCTTAACTTCACTAACCTTAGACATGTTGGTAGGCTTCCTAGCTGCTGCCCTCAATCCCCCCAGTAATAGCTGGCGATAATTTTCAAGAGCCTCCTTACCTCGGTCGGTGTTGGGATTCCAATCTGGGTGTTTGTCTGGAAATACACGTTCTAGCCTGACCAGGTTGGAAGACGGGTGTCCATCCGGCCCGAGAATGCCCTTT
>JAQQSU010004822.1:0-13976 GCA_028627135.1 Pseudochirops cupreus
TTTTTTTTTTTTTTTGATTATGGCTTTCAGGTAGTCCCATAGTTTTTAAATTGTCTCTCCTGGATCTATTTTCCAGGTCAGTGGTTTTTTTCAAGGAGGTATTTCACATTGCCTTCTATTTTTTCATTTGTTTGGATCTGTTTAATAGTCATTTGCTTCCATTTGCTCCATTCAAATTCTGAAGGAATTATTCTCTTCAGTGAGCTTTTGAGATTCTTTTTCCATCTGGAAAATTTGACTTTTTAAGGCATTCTTCTCCTCATTGGCTTTTTGGGCCTCTTTTGCCATTTGAGTTAATCTATTTTTTTAGGGTGTTATTTTCTTCTGTCAGGTTGTTGACTCTCTTATCATGATTTTCTTGCATCATTCTCATTTCTCTTCCCTATTTCTCCTCCACTTCTCTTATTTTGTTTTCAAATTCATTTTAAGCTCCTCTATGGCTTTTATGGACTAATATGAAGAATGGGGCACACATCTTTGAACATTGCCACTGTGAGCATTTGTTTTCCTTGACTATGTTTATTTTTAACAAATATTTCTATATTTTGCGTTGAATGGGTAAGGGAGTTGGAGGGAGAAAAATGAAAGAATGATATTTTTAAAATTAATTTAAAATAAAATAAAAATAATTGCTAAGAAAAAATCACATCTTCAAAATCAAAAGACTCCCTGAATACTATGAATAAGCAAATAATTTGGATGTCATATTTAAAGAAAATTGCCTGTAAAACTCCCTAAATCTGTTATTACCAAAAAATCAAAGTAAAAACAGGAGTATTCTTAGGTCAACTCATGAAAGAAACCCCAAGTTGAAAACACCCTAGTTATGTCCTGAGCAAAATCTAGATCTTTCAAGTCAAAGAAAAAATATTTCAGGAAGCCAGAAGAGTTCAAGTACTAAGTAACTGTAGTTAGATGGTAGGATAAGATTATAGACAAGATTATTTGGCAACTACTTGAAGGTAAAAAAAAAATCTCAGATATTTATATTCAAAAAGAAAAAGACAAAGCAAAGAATAACATATAGGGGGAAAAAACAGCATAATTCTATGAAGGGAAATGATCCTTTAATTGCCTGGGGATTTAAACCGTTTCTGGTAGAAAGACACAAGTTAGGTAGAATCTTCAAAGCACAAATGTAGGAGACTGAAAGAAAATAAGAGAAAAAATTTAAAGGTTAATACATTTAATCAATAGAAAAGGCCTAAATGATGATGAACTGCTTATATTCTAATTGACAGAGAAGAGATGTGTTCTTTTAGAATCCAGCTCTCTTTAAGGGTCACAAAGAAAATTTTTAAAAGAAAAGAAAAGAAAGAAAGAAAAGGAGTTTCAAGTTTGTTTCATTGTATCTCATTGGGTTTTGAGTAAGAAATAAAGAGAAGGGAAAAGAAATAACACTAGGGAACAAACGAGGAAGAGGAGAGGGACTAAGTGTAACCCACGCACGAGCAGCTTCCCAAAAGAATGCTACTGTGAACAGCCTTTAAGGTTCTGATTGCACAGTATAGTGAACACTCCATTTATTCCATAACAAATCAAGGCAAACATTCACAACAAATCACAATATAAAATTCACAGCATTACATCTTATCACAGAAAATCAGAATATATTGTTCTAAAACAGCTTAACATTAAAATGGCCACATAGTTTTCACCAAAGTAGTCACAGTATTTAGAACAAAGAACAAAAGAATAATCATCTGGTTTCCTGAAGGAGGTTTGCCTCCTTACTCTGTCATTCAGCCATCTCAAGATACAATAGTCTGTGTTCCACTCAAGGAGCAATTATAGATTAACTTAGTTGCTTGTCTAGCAATCAGTCACTAAGTATTGTTAATTAATTAACTTCTTTTAACTTCAGGTTTTTTTTAATTGGTAAAATGATGGTGTTCAAATCAACAAACTCTGAGGTGTATCACTCTTAAAGAAAACCAGTTGCAAGACTAAAATAAGGTAACATCTGTAAAATTCTTGGAAAATTATACCATATAAATGTCAGGCATCATTAACAAGCAGGATGTGTTTGGGTTTTTTTGTTTTGTTTTGGTGAGTTTTTTTTGTTTGTTTTAATTTTCATTTACTCTTTATAAGATTATGTAGGAAGACTGCAATTTGAAAAGGGTAATAAGGAAAAAATCTACTCAAATTATAAATATATTGTCAGTATATTCACATTTGGAAGGGGTTGTAATGGAGAAGAGATGATTATATCAGGCAGAGGGTGATGGGGAGGATAAGGATAAGGAAGTGACTTTTTACTTTATCCATAAGTATGGATTTGCAACCTTTGGGAACAAAGGGAAAGTAAACGATATTAAACAATTTTTTACAAGTCTAAAGAGACATGAGCCAATTGTTTGGCAGTTAATTATGGTATTTTCACACAGCCTTTTTTTTTTTCTTTTTCAAGATTTTTGTCCTTGATCTCTCTGAGGCTATAACAGCAAGTTACAATTGAATCATTCTAAAAATCCACAGTGAAATAGGTAGAGGGTATTGTTGCTCACCAGGCCACAGAAAGCAAGAGCTCAGTGGAATTAGAAAGGGGAGCAAAGCCTTTTGAGATACATTTCTCAGCTGATTAAACTCATTCAGGGCTAGGATACCAGAAAGAAAACAGAAGTATCACTTCCTGCTTTTGTCTGTCTTCCTCCTTCCCTCCCTCTATCCCTTCGTTTTTTCCTTCCTTCCTTCCTTCCCTCCTTCCTTCCTTCCTTCCCTTCTTTCTTCCTTTCTTCTTTTTTTCCTTCCTTTCTTTCTTCCTTCCCTCCCTCCCTCCTTCCTTGCTTCCTTCCTCCCTTCCCTTCTTTCTTCCTTCCTTCCTTCCTTCCCTCCTTCCCTCCCTCCCTCCTTCCTTCCTTCCTTCCTTCCTTCCTTCCTTCCTTCCTTCCCTCCTTCCCTCCCTCCCTCCCTCCTTCCTCCCTTCCTTCCTTCTCTCCCTCTATCTCTTTATTTCTTTGCTCTGGACCTGGAGTCAGGAAGATCTAAGTTCAGTCCAGCCTCAGACACTTACTAGCTGTGTGATCTTGGGCAAATCATTTAACCTCTGTTTGCTTCAGTTTCCTCATCTGGAAAATGACAATACCTGCCTGCCAGGATTTGGGGAGAGATTAAATGATGTCATATTTGCACAACGACTGGCACATAACAAGCACTATGTAAATGTCATTTATCATTGTCATTATTATTGCTATTGTTTTTTCTTCTTTCTTCCTTTCTTTCTTTTTCTCACCCTCCTTTCCCTTTCCTCCCCACCCCCCATAATTGTAGAAACATTCCTATTCTCACAAAGAAGAGAAAGGTTGGAGGCATTATCTATCTATCTATCTATCTATCTATCTATCTACCTATCTGTCTGTCTGTCTATCTATCATCTATCATCTATCTATCTACCTATCTATCTGTCTGTCTGTCTGTCTATCTATCATCTATCTATCTATCTATCATCTATGTGTCTGTCTGTCTGTCTATCTATCTGTCTATCTACCTATCTACATAAATTCATTGGTTAATTTCCAAAGTATCCAAGGATCATTTTAAAGGCCAACTGAAAGACAAAAGCAGAGATCAATGATAGTTCAGAATTCCCTCATATCTTATATCCCTTTCTAAATTGAAGAGAAATGATTATAACACCATGGTTATAGTTTTAGGCATGTAAAACCTTGGAGTGGGGAATGAGGCAATTACCAACATAATTTCATTACAATTCACTTTTGCCTCTATTATCTGCATATCACTCAGGCAAAAAAAAAATATCTTGGGGTCCAAGTTATTTCTATAATTGTCTTTATTCTCTATTCTTTTATGTGTGTGAATTTAGTCACAATCTCAATTAATTATGAAAAGAGAAATACTGTATGATATTTGAATCAAAAGTATTGTTGGAGTTCTTTTAGAATCTCACAGAATGACAGAGGCAGAGCAAAGTGATCAAAAGAGCATTAGATTGATGTGATGGCTGCATTTTAAGAAGACTAATGTGGGTCAGACCTGCAGCAAGTTCAAAAATATTGCTCAGACTTGCCTTTTGGATCTGGAATATGGCTTACCTCTCTGGATCTGTGAGGCAGGACTGTCCTTTAAGGATGACATGCCTAAGTCTGATGTGAACAAAAAATACTACATCCAGAATACTGAATGAGAGATTTCTAATAGGGATGCAATTCAGCCAGTTGGTGTTCCTGGGAAGGCTACGGGTACCAGTGATGTGCTGCTCAAATCAGCCCTTACTAAAAACGGAGTCACCCTCATGTTTGTTTGTTTGTTTTCTTTCTGGGTGAAAGGAGAACGTAGAAGAGAAGTGTCCATACGAACATGAGAAGCCTGAAGACCCTGATGAAACTTTTGCTGGTCGGAACATCAAGATCACTCTTACGATATTAATGATGCTGTGGCTAATAAAACAAGCTTCAACAATGCCTCCCCGGGATTCACCAGGTGATAAAGACTAATCATTACCATATTGTATGCTGGTGGCCTTGGTGATATAATCGGTGTGACTAATCTCAGAAATCACTTCTGCCAGTTTGGTGAGATCCCAGCCATAAGAGTGGCACGGACAACAATATGCTTTCATTCAGTTAGCTACAATGCAAACTGCAGAGATAGCTGCTGAGAAGCCCTTCAACAAACTGATTGTAAATGGAAACAGGCTTGAAGGGAAATGGGAAAGGTCCCAGACAGCCAGAGGAAAAGAAAAGGAAAAAGTAGGACCCACAGACTCTGGAATTAAACTGGAACCCATCCCAGGATTTCCTGGAGCTCTTCCTCTTCCTTCCGCTGCTTAAAAAAAAAAATCCCTTTGCCAATCATTTTAATCTTCCTCCCAGTCACCCTCCAGGATTGGTTAATATTGCCTTGTCCCCTCTTCCTGAGACTGCACCTCCACCTCCATAGGTTTTGGACCACACGTGTTCCACCCAATAGGGCCACCACCTCCCTTCATGTGAGCTCCAAGACATACACTATCCTCAGGATCTCCAAAGAATGGAGGCTCATGCAGGAAAGCATAGTAGTCTCTAACATTCTGATTACAATGGTTGGACTTTGAGGAGGAAAGGCTATTTAGAAACATAGCAAATAAATCTGGAAGTTAAAAAATAAAAAAATCCCAGACTTATAGTAACGAGAGGAGATCTGGAGTCTAAGGATGACTTTTGAAGAAAATGTTATATCTACACAAACACACCAAGTGTGTGTGTATGTGTCTGCATTATCACATATTACAGCCTATTAATGTTAGCCCATCATATCAATGTCAGATATTATGTTTCTATCATGATTGCATGTTTTAAAATAACCTTCAAATCATTTCACTGATTTTGGCTCTGACTATACACATACAAATGGTTTTGGTTTTTTTGGAAAGAGGAAAGAAAATACTTATATTAAAAAAAAAGATTAAATCCAGGTAAATGTTTGAATTTAGAAAAACAAGTAAAGAATTTCTGGTTCAAAATGGGTTACTGAATTAAACAGATCTCTTCCTGCCCACTGTCACATAATCTTTGACATCATATATTTTGGCAAAGATGCTAAAGAAAGTAAGGAAAAATCTCCCCATGACTTCATTATCTGAGTGTTCTCCACTACTGTCTGGGGCCAAGAAACTTTATCAGTGTTTTATAAATTCACTCTCTCTTAGAAATTGCCTCAAGGAATTATATTTTTTTCCTGTTTGTGGGAAAAAGCCCCAAATCCATTCTAACCTACCACTTAACCCCCAAAATACTGTGAAATAAGGTTACACTTGAAGGGTTTGAAAATATAACCACTTTGTGGGATGCCCCAAACCCAGCATGGTTGTCTTCCTTGTTTTGAGTCATTCGGCATCAGATAAATTTTTGCTAGAGCTTCATTTTTAAATTGTTCTATTATTAGGATGTTGGTATGATAATAGCCTATATAAGAGATTTTTTTGTCTTATGTCCGTGTCGTATATATTTTACCCTAATAACATGTTCAGGTCAAAAGTATCAGCTATTATCCTTATTAATTCATATCTAGGCATTCATAAATTATTATTAATTTAATTAAATTATTATATAATACATTTATATATTTATATATATATATATATATATATATATATAATAAATCAAATCTTTAATTTTCAACAAAAATAGTCATATGAAGCATAACTCTTCAAGGTTGCAGGAACTGCACCTGCCACTTTCCAGAGGCATACCTTCCTATTTTCTTGCTTCTTACTATGTAGAAAGCCTAATGGCTTGCTCATGCTTTTGTAGTCTGTACTAGACCAAGGGAGCTGGCAAAGGCCAAACCCGTTGGTATACTGTGCCTCTAAAGGGAAATACAAAACCTAATCCCCAGACACAGTTTCAGACAAACACTCATTTTATTTACTCATATTCATCTCTCCAGAAAAAAAAGAAGGAGAAAATAGCTTGCTTAATCCCAACACTAACACAATATTGATTCACATTCATGTTCGGTATTTATTGACGTGCATTGCATTCAATGGAGGCTATCATTCTGGCGGCTGTGTTGGAGGGAAGGAGCAATCACATTAGTAAAAGAGATGAAGCACCCAGTTTATACAGCCCTAATTTTATGTAATGTAAACCTTTCAAACACTGCACATGCAAGTGGAAATGCATGTCCTGATGAAAAACCAAATGCGTACAAAATGGATTTATCTTAAAGTTAATTACGGCTGTTGAGTATCTGTCCTCCAAGTCCGTCATTATTTCCGAAACTTGTATAATGAAATTAACTTCTCTTGCTTTGTGGCAGATTTCTGTGTATCTCATTAACCAACCATAGCTGCATTGGGGTTGTTCAGCACAAGGTTTTTATTTTGTGATGCCTTATACTGAGTGTTGGGAAATTATACAGGTGGCATGTAATTTTGCTCAGGGCTTTTTGTATGCTAAGGCATGTACCAAATATCGACCTTGCCCCCCACCCCACCCCACCCCCTTTACCAATCACAGAAATCACCAGACATTTTATATACATTACTAGCATATGGTTGAGGCCAGTGAGTAGTTGAGGGATGTAAAATTAAGCTATGAAAAACACCCCCTTTTTTAGGTGCCCCTTCGAGATTTTTATTAAATGGTGGCAGCTGGATTTACACGGTATTTAATAAAATGTTAGTAGGCATTTGAGGTTTAAAGGTGTAACACAATTCTTTTTTTTTAATATGATAATTCCACATATTCAAATATGGAACTAGCTTTAGATGTTTTGTATGGCTATAATTAAAGTAAGTATTGTATGTAGTTTTCTCCAACTCCAACTTACATGTGGAATGTACATGACTTAAATTTACAAAGCAGCTTTTGGTTTTCGGAAAATATTCAACTTTATTCAATAAATATTACTATGTTCCTGGTTCTTTGTTAACCACTGAGGTATAACTATGAAAGATTACTGTCCATACCTCTAAAACATAATATGGTCTAAATTGAAGGTGGGAGGGATGAAGGCAAGACACTTACACATATTAACTCTAAAACATTAAAATAGCCCAGAAAAAAGAAAGCAAAAACCGAATATACAATGACATGGGAGAATAAAGGATTCAAAGATCACCACCCTCTGGGGTAAGAAATGAAGAGGATACACTGAGCAGGTCGTGAGACCTGTAAGGAAGAAAAAGGTTTTTTTTTTTTTAACAGTTAAAGATGTGGGAAGGTTTCATTTTAATCTTAAAAGATGGTATTCATAGTTCTGGATTATATAAAACAGAGTTCTTCCTCTTCTCCCAAGAGTCTCCAAGTAACTTTCTATGCTGGTCCCTTCTTAAATTATAGAATTTTTCTTTTTATGGCATAAAATTTCCAAATGAAAGAATGGTAGATTCTAGAATGGCAGATAACTAGAACGTTAATTCCATCCTTCTTCCTTCTACCTCATCTCCCCAACTCACAGATTATCAGTACCAGAGGAGGAGGTGCCTAAGTGCTAACAGGAAAGGGTTAAGAGCAAGTGCCCACATTTGCTTCGTTACTCACAAGAGCTAAAATTAATATGAAAAGGCAGAGAAAGAAAAATGAAAGGAGAATTAGTGTCACTAGCTTTATTGAAGGCCAGATCTCACCAAAGTTAGTTGTATTTAATTAGAACATGAAGGAGCAGATAAAAAAAATTGGGAGAAAGATCAGGTTCCTGAATTAACTATGGAAAATTCTCTTAAAGAGACTGATTATTTCTGAATTTATGTTCTATGATACTCATTTTAAATTATCTCAGTAATGCGAGTTAACTCACTGTTTAAGATTTTTAATTTCACTTAATCAGCTTCTTGAAAAATTTCCTTTGTGTTTATATCTTACATAACATAAATATATATCTGTATATAGTTTTGTGCATATATGTATAACTTTTTGTGTGTTTCCTATATGCACATATATAGCTTATATATAAATAAACTATATATAAGCTATATACATATAACATATATGTACATATATGTATATATAGCTATACATACATATGTGTATATATGTGTGTGTATGTGTAGTTTCATATATCTGCATAAAACTAAAAGGAAGGCTAGTACTTTTTAAAAAATATTTATTTATTTATTTTTAGTTTTCAGCATTCATATAGACAAGATTTTAAGTTACAATTTTTTCTCTCCATCTTTCCCCTACCCCCCCCAAAATACCAAGCCTACTGAATATTCATTCTCCCAATGTGTTATCTCATATCCTTCCCCATTACCCCATAACTTTCTAGTAGTCCAAGATGGATTTCTGTACCCCAGCACCTATATATCTTATTTCCCAGTTGCATGTAAAAAACAACTTTTTTAAACATTTGTTTTTAAAACTTTGAGTTCCAGATTTTTCCTTCTTCCCTCCTCAGCCCCCGCATCCCCCCTGGACGATAAGCAATTCAATAAAGGTTGTACATGTGTAGTTACCCAAATCATTTCCATAGCAGTTATATTGTGAAAGACTAACTATATTTCCCTCCTTCCTATCCTGTTCCCCACTTATTCTATTTTCTCCTTTGACCTTGTCCCTTTTCAAAAATGTCTGCTTCTAACTATCCTCTCCCTCAATCTGCCGTACCTTCTATCATCCCCCCTATTATTCCCTCCCCCTACTTTTCTGTAGGGTAAGATACCCAATTGAGTGTGTATGTTTTGTCCTCCTTAAGCCAAATTCAGTGAGAATCAGATTGTCCCATTCCCTTTCACCTTCCTGCTCTTCCCCTCCACTGTAACAGTTTTTTCTTGCCTCTTTTATGTGAGATAACTTACCCTAATCTATCTTTCCCTTTCTCTTTCTCCCAATAAATTCCTCTCTCACCTCTTAATTTTATTTTTAAATATCATCCCTTCATATAAAATGCATCCTGTGCCCTCTGTCTTTGTATATGTGAACATACATATACCCACATTCACATATATATTTATATACACATATACCCTCCTATACATACATATACATGTATGTGTACATGTATACATATATATTCCCTTCAACTATCCTCATACTGAGAAAAGTCTTTTGGATTATAATTATCATTTCTCCATGTAGGAAGGTAAATAGTTCAACTTTAATAAGTTCCTTATGATTTCTCTTTCCTGTTTACCTTCTCATGCTTCTTTTGTTTCTTGTATTTGAAAATCAAATTTGCTGTTCAGCTCTGGTTTTTTTCATCAAAAATGCTTGAAAGTCCTCTATTTCAGCGGTTCTCAACCTGTGGGTCGCGACCCCTTTAGGGGTCAAACGACCCTTTCATAGGGGTCACAGGGGTCACCTAAGAGCATCAGAAAACACATGTTTCTTACGGTCTTAGGAACTGAGACACTGCTCCTCTATTTGTCTCCAGTTGGGTACACCCACATGCAGATATGCCCACATACAAGTATTAAAGGGTTGCAGAATTAGGAAGGTTGAGAACCGCTGCTGTATTTCATTGAATGACCATATTTTCCCTGTAGCATTATACTCAGTTTTGCTGGGTATGTGATTCTTGATTTTAGTCCTAGCTCCTTTGACCTCCAGAATATCATATTTCAAGCCCTTTGATCCATTAATGTAGAAGCTGCTAGTTCTTGTGTTATTCTGATTGTGTTTCCACAATACTCAAATTGTTTCTTCCTGACTGCTTGCAGTATTTTCTCCTTGACCTGGGAACTCTGGTATTTGGCTACAATATCCCTAGGAGTTTTCTTTTGGGGATTTTTTGCAAGAGGTTATAGGTGAATCCTTTCAATTTATATTTTGCCCTCTGGTTGTTGAATATCAGGGCAATTTTGCTTGATAATTTCTTGAACATTGGTGTCTAGGCTCTTTTTTTGATCATGGCTTTCAGATAGACCAATAGTTTTTAAATTATCTCTCCTGGCCCTATTTTCCAGATCAGTGGTTTTTCCAATGAGATATTTCTCATTGCCTTCTATTTTTTCATTTGTTTGCATCTGTTTTATAGTATCTTGATTTCTCATAAAGTCATTAGCTTCTGATTGCTCCAATCTAATTTTGAAGGAGTTATTCTCTTCAATGAGTTTTTGAAATTCCTTTTCCATCTGGCAAATTCAGCTTTTTAAGGCATTCTTCTCCTCACTGGCTTTTTGGGCCTCTTTTACCATTTGAGTTAGTCTATTTTTTAAGGTGTTATTTTCTTCAGTGTATTTTTGGGTCTCATTCAGCAGCCTCTTGACTTGCTTGTCATGATTTTCTTGCATCTTTCTTTCTCAATTTTTCCTCCACTTCTCTTCCTTAATTTTCAAAATCCTTCTTGAGCTCCTCCATGGCCTGTAACCAGTTCATATTTTTCTTGGAGGCTTTTGATGCAGGAGTTCTGACTTCACTGTCTTCCTCCTACTCCATGCTTTGATCCTTTTTGTCCCCAAAAAAGATTTCTATGGCTTATGCTTTGTCAACTTTGTCATATTGCCAGTCAATTACTTGACTTTTGAGCTCTTTGTCACAGTAGAACTCTACTTCCAGAAGGGAGAGAACTTTGTGCCAAATTGCTGGGTGTTTTGCAGCTGCTGGAGCAATTAGGAGGGTGCCATTTCTACAGCCCTCACAAGCTCTGGCTTACTGACCACACACCCCAGGACCACCACCCAAGAACACAATCCACATCCAAGCAGGTTAAAGCAAGAGCAATTACCCTCTGAATGGTTGCTTGGTTCACCCTACAATCTGCAGGCCAGGAGCTCTTGAGACAGCCATGTGGCTGCAGCTGTGCAGCTGCTCTTCCTCGGCTGCTTTTTGCCCCAGGAGCAAGGGCCAGACCACACTCTTCTTTGGCCCCCTGTTCCAACAGAGTTCTGCACTGACCTTTTACTTTGTCTTTGGCATTTATGAGTTGAGGAGTCTGTAAACCACCACAGCTGCTGGTGATTGACTCTCCTGAAGTCTGCTCTGGCCACTGCTGGCTGGGGCCTCCCTGGGTCCAGAACTGAGGTTCATGGGGGACTGATCTTGGCTCCCAGCATGCTGCAATAGACCTTTCCTGTTGGCCTGCCTAACTTTCTTCAGGGGGAGATTTGTTTCTCTCTTTACTTTGTGGTTTTTATAGCACTAAACTTTGTTTAGAGTAATTTTTTTTTACATGTATGGGAAGTGATTGGAGCCAAGCTCACACCAAGTTTGTGCTTCTACTCCACCATCTTAAAGATAGTACTTTTTAAACAGGAAAAGAAAGCTGTTGGAGTGGGTTTTATATTTGCCCAGAAATGACAAGAAACTTTATTTTGTGGCACATTTGGTCATCACATATTTCAATACAACTAATAATATTTTTTAAAAGACCATCATAAAAAGAATTACTGCTTACAAATCAAGATTTGTTGCTGAAGATAAAACAGTAAAGAAATTTTAGAATAACTTGAAAAAACACTCCAGACAAAATCAACATAATGATATTCAGTGACTTCAATGCAAAGGGTGGCAGGTGAAGATTTGTAGAGAGATATGGGAATGTATGACTTAGGACATGCAATGACTTGTATATTATATAAAATCCTCACATTACTCTGTCAAGGAAAATGTTCCTTTAAAACAAAGAATTCTTAGGTAATAGATGTGGCAGAGCCCAAATAACAACCTAGAAAAGATAACAATTTTATTTTAAGAAAAGGAAAAATGCTATTAACATTAGTTATTATTGAGTCATCTTTGTAATTTAGGATTTTCTAAAAATAATTTTAAAAATTAATAATAGTTAGAAATAGGGAATATCTAAAAGATTGAACTTTTAATTATTTAAACACATAATTGAAAATTAAAAATGGCAAAGGGAAAACAGAACTTTAGTAAGCAATGATATAATAATTTCATCTACAAATTTAAGTATACTAACTCAATTGCCTTAATGAAATCAAAAAAGCCTAGATAGATACTTGGTCAATCAATCACTCAACAAGCATTTATTAAGCACTTGCTCTGTGTTAGGTACTGTGTTAATGTCAGGGATGCAAATATAACCCCAACAAAGTCTCTGCCCTCAAAGACCTTATATTCAAATGGAGAATATAAGGTATTAATCAGAACATATAAGTACAGAGTTGATGGAAGATAATTTTAGAGGGGATGGCATTGGGAGCTAGGGAAACCAGAAAAGTGTCCTGGAGAGATGGTACTTGAGTTGAATCTTAATGGAATGCAGGAATTCTAAAAGGCAGTAATTGCGAGGGAGAGCAATTAGGCAAATATTTGAATTAACTTATTTGGCAAATGGAGAAAAGAGACTGACAAAGACCACACTGGAATTAAAATATAACCTTGCCTATAAAATCTTTACAAAAAAAAAAGATGGACAATCAAAAATAGTATCATATTGTACAGAAGAGAGAAGCAGAGAAAGATAAAACCTATTTAAAGAAATTATGGCAAGATATCCAACTAAGCATTCACCCCTGGGTGAATTTCACAAATGAAAATGGGAGCAAAACTATAAACAGAAGAAAATGGAGGAAAGAGAGGAAAGACATTTCAGTTTCCAATTAATTTTTAATCTCTGCTTCAAGGACTATTTATTAGATGTATTTTATTGCCTTATGATCAGTAAAAGATGCATTTAATATTTCTGCATTTCTGTATTTGTCAGTTTTCTAACCTGATATGGAAAATTTTAATGAAGGTGCCATACACAGCTGAAAATATGTGTACTTCTTTCTATTCCTATTAAATATTTTCTAGAGAGCTATCATCTCTAAGTTCTCTAAAATTCTATTCATCTCCTTCACATTTTATTGATTTATTTACATCAGAGAAGGGTAAATTGAAGTACCCTGCCGGTATACTTTTACTATCTATTTCTTCCTATAATTCATTTAACTTTTGCTTCAAGAATTTGGATGCTGTGCCATTCACTGTATACCTGTTCAGTATTCATATTAATTCTTTGTCTGTGGTACCTTTTAGTAAAATGAGGTTTCCATGATTATCTCTTAATAAGGTCTAGTTTTGTTTTTGCTTGGTCTAAGATGATAATTGCTATTGCTCCTTTTTTTTTTTTACTTCAGTGGAAACATAATATATTCTGTTTCAGCCCCTTATTTTAACTCTCTGTTTATATTTATGATTCAAATGTGTTTCCTGTAAACAAAATATTTTTGGATGCGGGTTTCAAATTCATTCTGCTGTCCTTTTCTGTTTTACGGATGAGTTCATCCTATTCAAAGTCACAGTTATTTTTTTTTAATTTTTACTTTTATTTATTTTAGTTTACATCATTCATTTCCATGAGATGTTGAGTTACAAATTTTCTCCCCATCTTTCCCCTATCCACCACCCCAAAATGGACATCCCATTGTATAACCCCTCCCCCAAGCTATTCTCTCCTATGTCCTCCCCCATAACCGCTCTGATTTTCCGGTACAGCAGGACGGACTTCCCCACCACAGTGCCTGTGTATCTTATGTCCCAGTTGGATATAGTTAATAATAATAATTGTATATATGTATATATGTATATATATATATATATATATACACACATATATATATTTAACATTTCATTATAGAACTT
>JAQQSU010004823.1:0-13976 GCA_028627135.1 Pseudochirops cupreus
GGCTTCCAACTGTCTGACCATTACATCCATACCTTGTCAGTTACCAGAGAGGGAAGCATCAACATCTGGGTTTTTCAAAGGGGGGTGGGGGGTGGGGGGCTCAACAGCTTCCCAGAGTCTCATGTGGCCAAATCACACAACTCTTCTCAAAGTGAGCCCAAAGCCAAACCTCACATTACATATAGCCTTCTCCTGGCTCAAAAAATGTCACAGCCCTCTTGACCCACTGCCCAATCACAAAGTAATAAGGCCTGGGCATTCCTGAAGAACAAGCCTCCAGCCATAGCCTCTATGTGACCACATTCAGCCTATTAGGGGACAGAGTATACTTTCAAATCAGGGAAGGTTCTCAGAGTCACTTAAGCCACTTAAGCAAAGGGCCTAGGGGCAGGGAAGATCTTCAGATTCCCATAACAAGGTCTAACACTGTTGTAGGGATGGTGCTTAAGAAAGAAATCTTACTGATTGCCCAACAATATGTACTCTGCCCAAGCACTGCTTAATGGTTATTTTTGTCCCTTCCCCTTCCTCACCAAAGCTCAAGATGAATGAAAATAGTAATTGTTCCTCTTTCATCCAGCAACCCTGAGGGTCTTCCTTGATTTTTTTTTTAATTAAAAGGGTCATCCCTTGACTCACTTTTTTTTTAATTTAATTTGATTTGTTTATTTACTTTTAGTTAACAAGATTCAGTTCCAGAGTTCCTTGAGTTTCAAGTTTTCTCCTCCCCCCCACCCATGGCAGCATGCAGCCTTGACTCACTTCTTAAACAGGCCTAATAACTGAATGGGATCTGCCTAAGTCAAAGTGAGAACTTGGTTAGCTTAAAAAGGGCAAGGTCTCCCAATGCATCCTGGGCCACCTCCAGTTGTCCTGATATATATCTGGCCACTGGACCCAGACGGCTGTGGAGGAGAAAGTGAGGTTGGTGATTTGGCACAGCCTTCACTCACTCAAATCTAATGCAATTGCAAGTCAAGGCATCATCTTCCTAATGTCATGGTCCTCTTCAAGAATGAAAGACAAACCATACACAACCACAACATTTACTGTGTGATTTTCAGGAAGATATTTACCTCTCAGAGTATGATAATAATATTTATCCTACCTATCTCATTGGCTTTTTGTAATCAATGTACTTTTCAAATGATGAAGCATTATGTAACCATCTATTATTAACATCATTATTGCTACTATAAATTCTAAGCATTATTACTATGTTATTTCTTAAGAGCATGACAACTAGCCTATTAACACTAGCAGAAACCTGACAAACTCATCAAATGCAAAGAGTCCTTTGGGACACAAGATGGCCTATGAGTTTACATTCCTACCTTTCAGTTCATTATGAATCTAGATTTCATTCCCTCTACTACGACACCTACTATAACAACAATGATAACCCACATTAGATCTTTAATTTAGGACAGAAAGTCATAGATTTAAAACTGGAAGTAGTCTTAGGTCACAGAGTTCAATCCTCTTATTTTACAAATGAGAAAATTGTTTCCAAAATAGGGGCTTATACACCACTCCTAAGATGAAAGATACCATGAACCTTCTAATCAATGGCTACCATCTTCTATCACAAAACTCAACAGAACTGAAAATGGATACTACTTTTCATGAGACACCAACAGATCATATTGTGTATTTTATATCGACTATCAATTCATGCTGGGGGGAGGGAGGGAAGCATATAAAGAGACATTTTAAAACTTTTGCTAATGCCATGTGAACCATTTTGAGCCACCGCCACCCCAACCACCCCTACCCTATCACCTGAGAAGGGCCTAAAACCTGGATTGGCCAAATTAGAGAAAGACATTTTTGGCTCACTCTGATCTTAACCTACCATAATGCCTTGCGTGCTCTGGCATAACAGACATGCTTTGCTCTCTGAGTGAACCCAAAATGCACCTTCCTGTGTCAGCAACTACAAGACTGGATGAAGTTGACCAGGAGCATTCTTCTGTTTACCACTGCCAAGGACAAGGTGCCTTGAACCAGACACTGTCTTGAATAATGAGACTTTTCTTATTATATTATAGCATGTTAATGACAGAAGAAACAGACATCCTGTATCTATAATTTCAATGAACAGTTTGACATTTTTTAAATATTATTTTATTTACAATCTATCCTATTAAGAAATTTCTTTCTCATTTTATGGTTAACACATATGGAGACAATAATTTTGTTTGACATATACATCCTGAGTTGGGATTATTCTAAGTGTATAAAGGGTCTCCTTCAGCTTCTTTATCTCCAAGTTCAGAATTATTTTATGACTTCCAAGCAGGCAAGATTCTCTAGCTTAATGAAAATAAATAAGCACATAATAGCTCATGCATGGCCTGATTTTGATCTCCTCGGTTAAACCTTTGGTAAGATGAGCCCCATCCTGTTTGTTCTTGAACAAACCTTCAATAAAGAGAGAAACTGATTCTGCTTCTTTCTTTGGATCAAACCTTTGGTAAATGGTTGACAACCACTACTAGGTCTACATTCCAAAGAGATTAAAGAAAAGGAAAAGGACTGATATGTACAAAAATATTTACAGCAGCTCTTTTTTGTGGAGGCAAATAATTGGAAATTAAAGAATGCCCATCAACTGGGGAATAGCTGAATAAGTTGTATATGATTGTGATGAAATACTGTTGTGCTTTAGGAAATGATGAGCAGGATGCTTTCAGAAAAACCTGGGAAGACTTATATACACTGATGTAAAATGAAGTGAGCAGAACCAGAAGTATACTGTGCAACAATGTAACAATGATCAACTGTGAAAGACTTGGCTACTCTGATCAAGATAATGATCCAAGACAATTACGAAAGATCCATGATGAAAGATTTTATCCACCTCAGAGAGAGAACTGATGAACTCCGAGTACTGATTCAAGTAATTTTTTTTACTTCATGTTTCTTGCTTTTGTCATTATTTTCCAACATGGTTAATAATAAAATCTTTTTTGCATTTCTTCACACATCTATAATTTTGATCATATTTGTCTTCCCACTGGTCAGGGGAGGGGTTGGCGGTAAAAATAATTTAGAATTTAAAAAATTTTTAAATAATAATAAAAACCCTTTGTTACAAAAGACTGACTTATGGACTACATGTAGGACCTTCTCAAAAGCCAACAAAGTATTCCATTATCATTAATGCTTTTCTTCATTCCTTCTTCTTGTTCCTTCACATTGTCTGGCGATATGAAATAGCTGTACACATCTGTTCTATCATAACCTCATCTTCACAAATCACACAACAGTTTTCCAGTGACATAAATATGAAAATTCTTGAAACAATCTTAAAATGTTGGCATCTCCACTCAGTTGCTAATTTGTAGTGTCCAGATGACAGTAGGTGAATTTGCAGAGGTTGATGAAAGTAACATAACGTATAACTGTTGTAAACAGCAAGACTAGCAAGACAAAGGTCATCCAAAATATTTCTAAACAAAATGGTTATATAAACATTTGCTGGATCAGAAGAAATGCATCATCTGTGAGGTTAGTAGAGGTGAAAGCAAAAATTTAACATATGGTCTTCCTTTAAGAAGACAAGAAGGAAATTACCTCCTGACTTTTTACAAAATTTATATAGTTGGTCATGAGCTCTTCTTGGGCAATTCTGACTGCAAAGGAAATCCAAGGCATGATTAAAGTATATATTAGACAAAACATTTCTGAGCAGATTTTGAAAACAACCTTCCAAAATGGCAAATCTGTCACTGCCTTTCTCATTTTAGCAAACTCTTTCAAATGAACAAGATCAGTTTTTAAGTTAATATTGTAATTTATTTTTAACCAAATATGGGGTAGTATTGCCTTTTGATAAAACCTCTACTCAACAATACAAACTTAATGAACAAAAAAATCAAGCTTAACTTTTTTTTTAATAAAAGAAAAATAGCTTGGGATGGAGGAAAGAAAGCATCTTGTAAACAAAATTTGTTAAACTAATTGCTTTGGAAGGTCAAATAGAATAGAGACACTACATAAATATTACCTTAATAATATGGATGCAGCACAGTATGATGGAACAAGCAAGATTTGGGATTCAGTAGAACTGAGTGCAAACCTTGCCTCTGACATTAACTACCTACATGATCTTGGACTTGGCTTCAGTTTCCACATTTACAAATCTGGGGTGTAGGGGGACTGGAACTAGAGGACATCCTCTAGAGTCCTTTTTGGTTCTATGTCAATGAGGCTGTTTTATTATAAGAAAACTTTTCAGGAACAAGTCAATATATAAAATAAGTTACTCTTCATGATAACAACAGACAGGAGATTGTTCATTCACCATATATGGAAATTACTGAAAGGCCCACAAGTCAGTCATTCAGTGTTTATTAAGCACCTATTACATGCTAGATACAAGCTCCCTTCCTGTGACCTTGAACACAGCAAAAAATATTTAGTCACCAGAAAATATCAAGAGCATGTCGATTTGTGTCACTGAGGCAGCTAGGCACCATAGTGTATATAGCATTGGCCCTTGAGTCAGGAAAACCTGAGTTCAAATCCAGTCTCATACATTTATTATGTATGTAGGCAAGTCACTTAACCTTTGTTTTAGTATCCTCAATTGCAAAATAGACATAATAAGAGCATCTACCTCCCAGAGCTGTGTAAGAATCAAATGAGATGATATTTGTAAAGTGTTGGTATATTACTGTTGTTATCAATAATAGAATTTACATAATGCCTTAAGTTTTGTACTTTACAAATATTATTTTATCCTCACCTGGGAGAGGCAGGTGCTATCATTATCCACAATTTACAAGTAAGGAAACTGAAGCAGACAAAAGTTAAGACACAGCTGGTGACTGTTTAAGGGTGCATACAAACTCATGTCTTCCTGACTCCAAGTCAAATGAGTTCAACCCTGATGCACACTGCCACCCAGATGATTCTAGGTTGCTTAAGGCAAGAGATCTGGACTGATTTTCATGTAATGAAAAAAAGGCCAATATGCAACAAAAAGTTTTCCCTGACATGTTTACTCCAAAGGCAATTGAGGTCCTCAGGTCTTCCCTAAAAGCGCTATTTTTTTTAAACAACCTATTCTTAAGAAACCTGAGCAGATTAGCAAAAAAACGTAGAAATAGGTGATGGGATTGTTAAAGACCAGCAGTTAGAAGAGAAAGCTGACTATAGACCCATAATGCAGTAAGTATTAAAACAAATAGGCAGGAGCAGCTAGGTGGTGCAGTGACCAAAGCACCAGCCCTGGCGTCAGGAGGACCTGAGTTCAAATGTGACTCAGGCACTTAACACTTACTAGCAATGTGACCTTGGGCAAGTCACTTAATCCCATTTGCCCTGCCTTCCCCCCTCCAAAAAGCAAATAAATAAATAAATAAGCAGTCAGTAACCATATCTATGTCCATATGTAACAGTAGAGACCTATAATGGCCAAATGACAATTGAGTCATCAACAAAAGTTTAAATGATATTTTGTCATCATATAAGAAGGCAGGAAAATATGTGGTACACTGCCATCAGACAGGCAGCATGGCAGAGTAGACAGAGCTGGCCTCAGAGGAAGGAAGACCTGGGTTCAAGTTATGCAATACATATCTGGATAGATAGGTATATATACACATGCATACATATTCATATATACACACATACATATGTATACACATACACATATATACACCCATACATGTATCTACATACACCCATATATTTACAGATGGATATACATATGGATACTGTGTGACCCTGGACAAATCATTTGTCCCTGAACAAATCATTCAACCTCTTAGCACTCCAAAGACACTGCAATGCAGAAGAGGGGTTGACTGCCTTTAGCAGAAGGAATTCTCTCCTAAGAGTGCTCTATACTAATGAAATCACAGGTAGAGTCCCTATCCTATCATTAGAAATGGCTGAAATAAACAAATTCCAGCATGGAATTGGGTAAACCCACTTTAGCTACTAAGAAATTTCCAGAAAAGCTCATTTCCCCAAAATGTCGGATGAAAGAGGCATTGCCACAGAATAAATGCTTTTCTTAGTAAAATGTCCAGAAAACAGAAGCAATTGTTTCCTTAAATAAAGTCTGCTCAGCTTTGCTGAACATTCACACAGGAACCTGGGTTAACGTATTTCCATCTGGGGCTGCATGCTGCTGAGAAGCATCAAGGAACGAACATTCACATGATAGATACTGTGGGCTGAGAAAAAGTTTGCTTGAGTTCCCACAATTAAACCTACACAGGAAATTGCAAGCACTGAATAATAATAGAGATGGGGGGTTGGGGTGGAGAGAAGTATGACCCTTTCACACTTATACCTAATAAAATAAATGAGCTGCAGAAGTAATGGCAATCTGTAGAGAAATGAATGTTTTGGAAAACTAACCATGGAAGGTCCAACGGTTTAACAACAAAAACTGCCATGCAGGTCCAACTGCACAATGGCCTTCTGACCTTTTCTCCCCGACCAAGGGAACCAACCTAATTAATTTAATTTAATACAAAACTGGCAAAAAAGGAAAGCCCTTTAGGGTCCCAACAGATTGTGTGCTTGTAAACAACCCAGCTTAGTGCCAATTTCAATACGTTCCCAAAGCCTGGAAGCAAGAACATTAGGATCCAAAATCTTTTATCAGAGGCCATTGAAAAGCTAACAACCCTTCACTTCCCTGTGACATGGTGATGGTGGAAATTTCCTGCATGCCCCATGGTCAGTAAAATATCAGTAATATACATTGCAGAGTTCACTGCTAACAAGCTTGGCAAGAGTTTTTCTTATGGTGAACCAGCACTAATCAGTATAGTTCCCCAAAATGCTAAATGGCAAGCATATGCTGAAGAATGTAGATAGTACTGAACAGCTGATATAGAGTGAGGGAGAGAGAGAGACTGCATCTCAGCTTACACAAATAGGGCTGCTAACACCAGAGACGACACTCCCCCCCCACCAAAAAAAGGGCATCAACAACAACAAAGACATTTCAGAACAAAATGACAAGCTGGACTCCCTAAAATCATTTTTGCTCTCTGTCCAAGTGATGAGCTTCCATGTCTAGTTAGACAGGCTCTGAGAAAAAGGGAACAGAAATAGGGAAATGCTCTAGGGCTAGGATTCTATGAATTGCAGTATCACCCTGCCAGCTCACCAGACAAATGTTGTGGTTGGCCACCCCTCTTTTCCACTGCTCCAAGATAGCCCTTCAGGTCTCATCACATCTGGCAGAAAGTCTCTAGAGGCGGTGTTAGTATGATAGAAAGAACACTGATCTTGGAGTTAGATGACTCAACCAGGTTCAAAATCCAGCACCTGTCACTTAGGACTTTGGACAAATCTTTTGATGTTTTCCAGCTTCTGTTCCCAAATCTCTAAATTCAAAAAGTTGACCAAGGTGACCTTGAAGGTCCTTTCCAGCTCTAAATTTGTGATCCTACAAAGTTTAATTTCTATGTACAGAGGAAGACTCTATATCAACTAGGTGGCACAGTGGCCTGAAGTCAGGAAGACCTGAGTTGAAATTTGTCCTCAGAAACTTACTAGCTGTGTGAACCTGGGCAAGACACTTAACCCTGTTTGCCTCCATTTTCTCATCTGTAAAATGAGCTGGAGAAGAAAATGGCAAACCACTCCAGCATCTTTGCAAGAAAACCCCAAATGGAGTTATGAAGAGTTGGACATGTTTGAACATACATGTATGTATACACACAGAAACAACTACATACAAAATAAAAACAAGATAATTTGGTGAAGAGAGGGTAGGGAGGTGATACCATCTGGGTAGGAGTAGGGAGAGTGGGGATGGAAATTAGTTAAGACCTCATGCAGAAGGTAGGTTTGAACTGAAGTCTGAAAAAAAACAGTGGATTCTTAGGGGCAGGGTTGAGGAGAGAGTGAGTGCAATCAGGCATAAGGGACAACCTCTATAAAGTCACAGAGAGGGGAAAAGGAGTGAGAAACAAGGCTGACAATTTGCCTGTACCAAAGAATATGTTCAGGGGAGCAAAGTGTAGTAAGGTTGCAAACATAGTATGGAGCTCAGTTGTGAAAGCATTTAAATGTCAAAGAGAGGAGTTAATATGACCACTGAAGGTAACAGAGAGCCACTGGAATTTATGGAGCAGGGGAACGATGTGGTGAAGCTTGTGCTTTAGGAAAATCACTTGGGAAGTTGGGTGGAGAATAGTCGGAAAGGGAAGAAACTTCAGGCATAGTAGCCAATTAGGAGACTTTCAAATAATCCAGGTGAGAGGTAATGAGGGCTTGAACAAGGGTAATGGTCTACGTGAGTAGAGAGATGGTAACCAGAAGTGAAAGTTATTGTTGAGATTTAACTAGACAAGATTTGGCAACTGATTGGATATGTGGGGTCAGAGTGAACCCCTTGGTGGCTCTGGTCCCTTATTAATATAATCAAGAGAGCTATGGCTAGCTGGACCATGGGCTGATTTTTATTTCTAATACTCTATGGTTAGATACTTAGTTAAGGACATTTCTCCACCAACTGTGGGTTTTGTAGTACAACTCTACTCCGGAGGCTAAAATAGAGTAGCCTTCTGTACAGAGTATATAACTGAACTAGAGAAATAGGGATCTAAATAAAATATATTGAAACCTGTATCTATACACATACATATACATACACATACATATACATAGTTTTCATGAGTAAGATGCCTATGAAGCAGAAGGAATTTTGTTCTTTAAATAAAGCAAAAATAGTGTTTCTTCCCTAGATAAAAAAAAAACAACAACTTTTAAAAGACTGGAATATTACTGTACTATCATGGAATAGAATTCTGTTATAGATTTGGAGCCCCACACCAGAATTTAGTAACAAAAGTACCAAAGATCACTGCACCCTGAGGGCAGGGACTGAGTTTGCCTTTTTTAATATCCCTAACACTTAGCACAGTGCCTGGTACATAAGCTCTTCGACTGGCCAACTGACTGTATACAGCATTCCCACCCCCCAAAATATGAACCCTGGAATTGGTGTCATATTACAAAATATTGCAATATCCATGTAAGGTTATTAGATGGAAGCAATACATGAATAGCAATTGAGGATTTAGTCAACTTCAAAGCACATCCCACATCATCTACAACAGAATTAATTTTTTCATTAATGAAGATGGAGTTATTCCAATACTATTCTTAGAAATGGTGGCTGCATAAATACAATATTTACCCCCATTTAGTGAATTTGGCTATCATCTCTAAAAAAAAGTGCTAAAATGGTATGTTTGTATACATATGTAAATACACATCAAAAAAACCAAAAATATTTCATTTATAAAATACAAAGTCATGTGCCAATATACACACAAGGATGTTAAGATCCATTAGCACAGAGAAATACGTATGTAATCATTTTATCTTAATACTGAGCACTCTTATTATTTGGCAACCTACCAATTGAAACACTCTACTGGCATATCTTACATATGCCACTGGCATGTCTTTAAAATCTGTCTGTACTTACAAAAATCCAACTGAGAGAAAATGACCTCTGGAGGGTATATCCTAAAATCCCAAATAATAAAAATGTGCCTTTATATGGAAGAAGAGATTCTGAATTACAGAATGACATTCTATCTCTTTTCATTCTTTCCAAAAGGGAGGTTTTAGTGGTATTCCTTCGCAGTTGAAAATTAGAAAAATAAACAGAATTTCAAGAATATTTATGTTTGTAAGCTCAAGTTCAGATTTTGAAACAGTTTAACATTACAAAAAAGGGCAATATAAATTCATTTTTACTTTAAAGAAGGTTATTAATTCTCTCTCCTTTGGCTCAAAAGCAGGACGTAACTTTAAAGTTAGTGTGTTATATTAACTACCTTTTGATCAATGCGATCTCTAGAAATTCACTTTATCTTTAAACCATATAGAACAATGGTTCTCAACCTGTGAGTCGTGACCCCTTTGGGGGTCAAATGACCCTTTCACATGGGTCACAGGGGTCGCCCAAGACCATCGGAAAACACATATTTCCCATGGTCTTAGGAACTGAGACACCCCTCCTCTATCTGTCTCTAGGTGGGTCCGCTCACATACGAGTATTAAAGGGTCGTGGCATTAGGAAGGTTGAGAACCACTGATATAGAATATCTTTTTTTTTTTTTGAGGGGGGAAGGCAATTGGGGTTAAGTGACTTGCCCGAGGTCACACAGCTAGTTAAGTGTCAAGTGTCTGAGGCCAATTTTGAACTCGGGTCCTCCTGACTTCAGGGCAGGGGCTCTATTCACACTGTGCCACCTAGCTACCCCCATATAGAATATCTTTAATCCATACAGAATATTCATTCATTCAATAAACTTTTCTTAAAGATATTTCAAGGAATTTTTGAACAACAACAAAATAAAGATTAAATTAGATTGCCTAGCTTAATTAATATTCATATTCTATAAAAAACTAACAAATTTTGACATATATGATAACATTATATGATCAGACCTATTTTTTGACCATAGAGGTGAATCAAAAGCTGACTGAATATTGTAAGACACACTTATTCTCCTTCCCATTTCCATGAGGTTTCTGGTTATCACAAGTAGTAATTTGTGGGGAAAAAAAATTCTGAATTCTTGCCCCACTGTGCCAACTTAATTAGTTCAAATGATATTTCTAAATGCTTTGGGGGGCAGGGATCACATATTTTAAACATTCCATACAACATTTAGTACACTGTACATACTTTTAAAAGTTGTAGAATTATAATTAATTTAATAACATCCTTTAGCTATATAAAGGAATAAAGAAAGACTCATTAGAAAGAATTCAATTCACCTCTAACCTAAGATGAAAAATCCTGTTTAGACAAATCATTACTGTCCACTTCAGAAATAATCCAGTCACCTGGGTGTATAATTGAATACATTGAAACCTAGGAAAATTGGATATCTCTACAATCCTTTTAAAAACAGGAACAATTGCCTGAAATGGATTAATTACAAAATGATTCAGGTTTAAAAGGAGATGACAGTTAAATACAGAGCAGCATTCTGATAAGTAGATTATACAGATAGATCAGTTTTCATTTAAAAAAATAAAACATTTTATCCCATTTAATTTGCAATTCAAGAAGCCAGATTTTCCTCATGAGGGCCTAGCTCAGTGGTGACAACACAGTAAACCATTCAACAAACACCTGACAAGTAAATTGTGAGCTTTGACAGTGAGACTGATAGAAAAGCCATTTAAGAATGCTTGCACGATTGCTGAATCTTGAATTGGCTTTCAAATGTCTAGGATAAGGGTGTGGACTTTTTTTGTGTGCCAAAGAGGACCTCAAGGCTAGATGGTGTAATGAAGAGAGCAATGGGTCTGGAGTAAGGAAGACTCATCTTCCTGAGTTCAAATCTGGCCTCAGACACTTACTAGCCATGTGACCCTGGGCAAGTCACTTAACTCTGTTTGCCTTAGTTTCCTCTTTGGTAAAATGGGCTGGAGAAGGAAATGGCAAACCAATGAAGGATCTCAGCCAGGAAAAACCCAGGTCATTTAGAGTGGGACACAAGTGAACAACAACAAAGAGAACCTTATCAGAAGCCCTGTGGTAGCTTGAGTGATGATGATGAAGCGCTGTGGTTGTTCACCATTTATTCTCAAAGTGGACCACAATGGAGACTTACCGGCTTACACAAGAACTGGAGTCAGCCTCAGCCTCAGCCTCTCCTCTGGAGTCATCAAAGTTCAGTGGCAGGATATAAGTCCAGACAATGGCCCAGGTTGCAGGATAAATTAAGACAAAGGTGGTCTGACTGCCATCACATAAATATCACTTTGGGAGGGGAAGACCCTCAAAGTTTCTGGGCAGAACAGAAAATACTTGCCATTTACCCTCAATCTAAGCCATCAAAACCTAAACAATGAGACATAAGAGTCTCAGGCTGAGGTTATTACTGGCCATTCAATGAAAGTGAGAATAATTTAAGTTTAAAGCATAGTCAAGTAGCTCCATTTGAAACACAACAAGCATTTTTAAATCCTGTTTTTCCAAAGCTATATTTCAAGAAACCATAACTGAAAACTGCAAATGACAAAAAGTAAGCTGTTCCAGCTTTTTGAAAAAAATTAATTAGAATTTTTAAAAATGTAGTCCCTATACCACAAAATTATTAGAAAATATAAACAACCAAAAATTATATTCCTATAGAGAGAGCACTCATGTGTAACAATATGGTACCCCAAGTGGAAAGAGAGACCACATGCGGTAAGGGGAGGAGAAGGGAGAGAAGTCGGAAGAGGAGAAGAAAGAGCAACACTCCCCAACTTCTGCTCAAATTGGTAGGTTGGGTCCCTGGGGGAAAGCTATGACTATCTATGCTCAGGATTCTAGAGACAGCCGGGATGGAGCGCTACTGACCGGCAGGATGAGTGAGGTATGACAGGATTATTATTATCAGCATCAAAAGCAAAAATCCCTGGGTAATATTCCAATAATCATGTGTCCTTCTCTCTACCTGGAGCAGTAATCCCTACACCTTTACAGGAATTTCAAACCCTACCAATCAGAAAAGGAAGCCATATCTGCCAGAGATCAATAGCAACAACAATAAGGTACCCATCACTTATATTATTTTTTTTTCTTAGTAATTTCATATATTACAAAGGACTGCCATTTTTGAAACACTCAACAACAGGAATTTATTGAGCATTTGTTATGTACAAGGACAGATGGTTCAGTGGATAGAATGGTGGGCCTGGAGTCAGTAAGACCTGAGTTCAAATTCAGCCTCAGATATGCACTAGCTGTATGATCTTGGCTAAGGTGCTTAACCTCTGCTTACTTTAATCTACTGAAGAAGGAAATGACAAATCACTCCAATATCTTTGCCAAGAAAACTCCAAACAGGGTTACAAAGAGTCCGACATGATTGAACAACAGTGTACACACAGGGCAGGGTGCGAGGCACTGGCCTTACCAAGACAAAAATCAGAGTCCCTGATTTAGAAAAATAATAAAATTGGTAGATTTAGAGCAGAAGGGGACTTTAGAGGTGTAACAGCAAGCACATTGGCATACCCAGGATGGTTGCTAGCACAAGTTCTTAAATCTGCTTTACTAAGCCAGCTGTTTAAGGGGTCAAAAATCTTTTTTTTAAATTACATTCACTGGTTCAGCAGAAAATTCAGCACCCTGAACTTCAGAGAAAATACAAGCAGAAAAAGACAAGCAGAAAACCACAGGGCTCTCTCTGACTACCTGAATCAACTATACATTTTACATACATCCCTGGATTGAGAGAGTCTTTATATCTGAGCAGTCAGGGATCTCTGAACATAGTGACACTCAGAATCTCAACCACAAGATCCTTCTCATAAATGAGCCCCCAAAGCAAAATACCAACTCGGAGTATATATACACTTCTCAGAGGCAGAAAGCATCATAACTCTCATGATTCAGTACCTAATTAGAAATTAGCAAAAGGTGTGAAAGCTTTCCTACAAGCAAGCCTCCCCTAAGTAAGCTTCCCTTAATGGGCTCCACTTGAGGCCTATTAATGGATAGGGAAGACCTTAAATCCCATTAATATTACAAGAGGTTCTTCTGGAAGCAGAGCCCCACAGAGATTTAAAAAAAAAAAATCACAGACTGAACAACCATGAGTAAGAATAAACATAAGAAGCAAAGTAAGAACAGCTCCCAAACCCTAGATTCCTTCTTTGGGGATAAGAAAGATCATGGGAGAGAGAGGGAGGAGGACAGCGCAGCCAGAGCACGCCCACCAGGGGCCTCCAATAAACATGAAGAATGCCTTAAAGCTAGAGATGAGATGAAGAAGGATTTTGAAAACCAAATAAGGGAAGTGGAAGAAAAATTGGGAAGAGAAATAAGAATGTTGCAGGAAAATCACGAAAAGAGAGTCAGCAGTATGACTGAAGAAATCAACACCCTAAAAAATAGATTAACTCAAATGACAAAAGAGGCCCAAAAAGCCAATGAGGAGAAGAATGCCTTAAAAAGTCACCTTTGCCAGATGGAG